>VXBO01002668.1:268281-284245 GCA_013400135.1 Rhinoptilus africanus | reverse complement strand
TACCTGATGAAGAAGGAGTAGAGAAGATGGAGCCAGGTTTTTCTCGTTGATGTCCAGTGACAGGACAAGAGAGACAGGACAAACTGAAACACAAGAATTTCTATTCCAACATAAGAAAAAAAGCCTTATTTTTTTTCCTTATAAGGGTGGTCAGACTCTCTAACAGGTTTCCAAAAGAGAATATAGAGTATCTTGGAAACATTCAAAATTATACTGGACAAAATCCTGGATAGCTGATCCCACTTTGACCAGGGGGTTGGACTAGGTGATCTGCAGAGTTCTCTTCCTATCTCAATTGTACCATAATTCTGCAATTCTGTAATAATATCCATAGTGCCTTTAGCCTGATGTCTGTATTAGGCTTGACAATTCCTTTGGTCATGTCTTGACTTGACAACAAAATCCACAGGCAAGTGTTGTTGGGTAAATTTTTCTCTAACAAAGTAAAGCAACCAGACACTATTCATAAAGTATTTGCTCCCACTTGCTTGTTTTGCAACAGCCATCAGCCAGAAATTTTCACACTCCCCTCCTCCACCTTCTCTAATCTGCAATCTATTTTTTGGGGTTGTCACAACTGAAAAAGAAAAAAAAATCCTTCGTCCCTTTATTCCTCGGCCTGGTGAGTGATTAGGCTAAGTTTGACTGTGAGAGTTCCCTATTTGGTTGCAATCAATGAGAGCAAAGCATGGACTGATTCAGAGGAGGATAATATAGGAGAAAAAGTAAATGTTTAAACGAGAATAGCAGGACAGGACAGTAATTAGAAAGGCAAAAAAGATGGTGAAAAAAATAAAAAGAGAGAGAGAACAAAATTCATGAGTGAGGAAAGAAGACACAATAGGGAAAGGGTGAAAGGAAGGATGAGAGAAGAAAGGAAGTACCTGGGAAAACTGGCATGGGAGGAAATAGAAGACAGTAGAATGAATAAAAGCTGGTGAAGCTTATTAAAACATATGTTAATAAAAAAGTGAAAATTTTCATATTTTGACTCTGTAAGCATAGGTTGCTAAGATTAACATTAAAATGTTATAATTTTGAGGAAGAAATAGAGAAAAAATCTAATCATCAATATCAACTTGTGTGAAGATATAAATTGTGTTCTGAAAAGAATGCAATCTAAATGTTAGTTATCAATTGCAATTAATATTTGAAAAAATGCTGCTAAAGTGCAGTAATATCTGTAACCTTTTAAATTAATTTCAACTACATCATTTTTGAATATATTAGTTTTTTGTTCTTGTTAATGAGTAAACAAATATCATCATATTCTTCAGGAGGCTGTTGTCACTGACTAATACAAATCTCTTTCTCATATTTGATTGTCAATGATAGCCAATTTTTTTACATTGTTCCTAAAGTATCACAACAATTATTACTTAAAATTATAATATCAATTAATGATCTACTGATTTCTGACTTTAGAACATGTATAAAACTGTATAAAGGCATTAATAATCACAAAACTGTAACTATAAGATACAGAATAAAGGCTTCTGGTAAGTATTCCATTTTCAGTTCATTCAACCAGATTATCACTTCTTGATAAAACTTGAACTTCATGTTAATTTCATACTTGTAAATATCAATTTATTCTATTTCCTTTTCTTTTGTTCTCTCATATATAGGCTTCATATTGATTTATCAAATCAATAAAACAAATTAATAAATGAAAAATCACTATGATACATTGCTGCACAAACACAATTATTATTTGCTCTCACTTCTACTAGGAGAATTTAATTTATATTGTATTATTATAAAAATTGAAGAATACTTAATTTATTATGACAAACCTTACTCTGCACACTGTTTCAGCCCTAACGGGAAATATGGAAATGAAATTTAATTCTACTGATAGAAACTTTCACATAAATAAGCATGAAAACATTATTAAAGAGAATAGTAAGAGCTCGGTTCCACTGAAACCAGTGATTATTATTTTTCTTCAAAAAGGGAAATTATTTTTAAGTTTCTGACATGCTTCAGGTAAGCAGTCTTTTGAACGACCTAGTTCAGTGACTTTGGCTTTTATTGCTGGGGCACAGATGCAGGACAACCATCAATTACCTAGGAGAGATTTGGACACCAGGAAGTAAATTTTGCCTTAATGGAGTATTAAGGACTGACTGTAGTGGAGTTCTGAAGAGATGGGAAACCCACAGGGCTTGTTTTTATTGAGGAATGTTAGTTCGCCTTTTCCTCCCTCCCCCACACCTTTTTTTTTTTTCTTTTTCTTTTTATAGTCTGAGCCTAGTTCCTCCTTTGGATAGTAGATTGGAGCTTTGGACTGCAAGGAGCTTGCCACAAGCTGAAATAATACTTTTAAAGGCAGCTTCACTTAAACATCTTTAAACTAAAGAAAACTAAACATTGTAATTCTGTAACGAAGTGACTTTAGCATCCATTACATACACACATGGTATAAGACTGGGAAAAATTAATACTGCCATCCAAAAAGGAAAACTTAATAATTCAAATCAAAATTTCTCTTTTGAGGACAGTTCCAGTCACTTTTTTTATATATAGAAAATAAGTATTTCAACATCAAACAAATCATAAGTTTTTTATAAAACTTTTTTTCTAGAAACATGTGAGCATGTAAAAAACATACCCAATGAATGTTCACAGGTCTCAGTTTGCATACAGTTACATTGCTAGGCTTCTGCTATATTTTTTCTTTGTCTCTGTTAACACGTCTAATTAACCAAAGCAGCATGAACTGAGTATTACAATTAAACAGACAATTTTAAAATTGCTTTTGACAAATGGGAGATTAATATGTCCTTTTCCTGATTAGTTGCACTAATGAAGATTGAGCACCTGAATGTTCACATACAGTGAAAACAAGCAAGACACAGAGATACCAGGGACATGACTGAACAAAATATTCTTATGACATTTTAGTCTGGAGAGGAGATGGGGAAAGAAAGTAAAAAGATGATTCTGTCATTTGCTCAGCTGTAGAAACAAAATCATTGTCAAAAACATGTACATAGACTAAAGAATGTGCAGCAAATCTTAGCTTTGATCTGTGTTGAACAGGCAGCTCTTTGCTTAAGATTGGCATCAAAACTGGAGCACAAGGATGTGAATTCTTCTTTTTCTACACAGTTTAAACAAGGAAGTAAACCACACAACGGAGGGAGAGTTTTTAATGAAATAAAAAGCATAGTAGTAGAAATCACATCTTGAACAAAGTTTCTGAACAACAGGTTCTTGAATTGAGTTTAGCTGAACATTGCCAAACACTCAAGTTTTTAAGAATGTTACTGTTTTGGACATTTTCTCATAAAAAAAATATGTAAATTTTCATCTTTTTGTTTATTTCTGCTTTTTTCATCTCCTCTGGCTCCTGTGAGCTGCAGAGGAGGGTATGGAAGCAATTGTCTCCATGGGGTCTGGAATGGAGTCTATGTTTTCAAAAAAAGACAAATTAGATAGCTGGGGGATGTCTCAGGAGTAAAAGTCTTCAGGCCAAAAGCTCCTATTTATTTAGTTTAAAAATACATGTTAGGAATTAAAAATACTCAAAGTGAATAAATGGCCAATGCCCGTGCTTTACGAAAAGAAAAAGGAAGAAGTATGTATAAAGAGATTAAATTAATTTCAAACTATTGAAAATATGAAAGAGGATCTTTAAGCAGTAAGACATACTCGCATTTTTGACATGTCAGCTTAAATCACTTGCTTTCATTTCTGTGGGAAAATTGGGGAGAAGATATTTATGGCACATCTGTGGTAAATATTAGTCAGGAACCAGGAAAGAAAATATGCTTAGCTGGAGAAGGTTCTAATTTTGAGTCCAAGAGGATAACCAGGATATTCCACTTCGATTTCTTGTTGGAAATCTGTATAATGAAGCCTGAGGTTTTTCTCTTTCTTTCCCATAAGCTTTGTAATGTCATTACAGTCAAAGGTAGAAAGTGCTTAAGACAAAGTCCCTGGTTGCCTTACTGTCAGTAAAGGCCAGGTGTGACAAAAAGGTATAAATGACTACAAGCCACATATCGCAATAACCGTGGCTTAGCTACTCTCACCACTTTTTCCTCCACTGGCTCAAAAACAAAGATAGGCATTTAGATTTCCATCTCCCAGAAAAGCACCCTAAAAAGTACAGTACAGGCTAATCCACTGTATCTCTCTCTTTCTCTCCACCTTTTCACCTGTATTTGGTCCAAACCAAAATTAGAATGCAATAGTCATGTCTCAGAAGGAAAGCAAGCAGACATTCACTGTGTGCTTCTGAGCTTACTTGGAAAAAAAGGAGGATTCTAGTACACATCTTAAATAAATATCATTGAATAAAAGGCAAGAATAACCCTGAAAAGAGAAGAATCAAACTTGTAAGGGCACAACAGTTTTCCACTGCACTGTAATAAAAACATGTTTTATAGAGTAGCTACTGCCTGAACAAATCCTACATCTCCCATTTTCTATATTAGCTCTGAGGATTAATCACCTCTTTCTGTGTGTGTGTGTGAGATGGAGGTGTCTGGACCAGGGAGAAGCTTGTTCTGAAAGATCCACCCTTGTCCCCATTTGGGAGACTGAGCTCTGTACTTGTCTTTTTCCCTACCCCTTCACACCGCCTCCATATTTTGCAGCAAAAAGAAGCATCTGGCCCAGAGCAGCTAAATCGTATGGTAAGTCAGGGAGTTCTGCCAACCTTGGCAGAAGGAGTCACATAACTCCAGCTGGTTGCAATGGCTTTCCTTGTCCAAGAGATATTTATTAGATAAAAATAAAAGGTCTGATTGTAAACCCCAAATAAACTTAAATAACAGTTACAAAATGTATGACCATGAAACAAGTTTACAGCAAAATGTTTCTGGTTTTCATCTGCATTAAAAAAAAAAAAAAGAAAAAAAAAAAGAGGTTGACTATTTTGAAGCCTTCCTCATGAGGCCTGATATCACAAACTTCTAAGAATCCCAGAAGATTTTCTCATTTTAAGGGGAAATAAGTCTTTACTCTCTGAAGCTGATTAACAAGGGAACTCTGGAGTGAAGTATGCAGGGAGGAGTGTGTACTGACATGTAAATTAACATGTTTCTCTGTTTTATCCCTTTTAAAAAATTATTTCAAAACAAGACCAACAATATATTACCTCAAGCCTGCTTGAAGCCAAGGAGTGCACAGAATAGCATCCTTGCCAAAGATGCCTCATAAACTAGCAAAAAAGGAGAAGAATCAAACTCCAAAGATGATACCTTCCATTTTATCCATGGCTGTGTTCACCAAATTTAAGATTCTTCTTCACTTCTCTTCATTGATAGTGATTGAGACAGTCACCAAAAATGTTCTTTTCTGTTATCCCAAGACTGGTGAAAAAGAGGCATGTTCATACATAAGATTATTTTATTTTCTTTTTTTAATGTAGTTTTTCTTCAAAATATATTTTCTTTTTTTTTGCTAAAGAGCTATAGCCAAAAAAATCTGACTTAATTCTTTCCTCTCCACATTCACTGTCTCAACATTCACTGTAAAAGTAAAGACACCTGTGAGTAAACGTGGCAAACCCCATTTTCATTTATTTTGTGTTTACAAACCAGGGCCACGTACCAGTAGAGTCTGTATTCTGGCACTCAAGTATGGCAAGTACAACCCCCTGTGAGATGCGCAGCAGAAGCCACAACAGGCTCATGTACGCTCTTCTTATAGGGCAGATGCTGTGCTCCACCAGCAACCCCCAGGACTGGTTCGGCCGGTGGGATGGGCCCTAGCTGGTGTTCCCCCTAGAAGCCCTTAGCCCACATTGTGCCCTGACAGTGTTCAACTGAAGAGGGATGCTATGCAGGTTTAAAATATGGTATAGAGTTCTTCATACCAACATTAAAAAATCATTATTTTGACATGTATGAGATGAAAAGACAATTGCAATGCGAGTACCTGAGGCTTAACTTTGTACTAGAGCCTTCTATATCTAGGAATAACAAGCTCACATATTTTGAAGAATTACATGAATGTATTACTTTATAGTATGGGAATCTCAAAAGGTGCATCTTATTTACTATGTATCCCTGCACAGATAAGACTAGTTCTTGTATAATCTAAAGCTAGTCTCTGAAGTGAAAGATTGTTTTTTTCCTTTGTGTGGGGCTTCAAGGTGCCAAACATCTGCTCACCAGCATCATTGTCAGCAACTTTCCTCCTCTCAGGCAGTAAAGGATCACTAATAGGGCAATAAAGTACTCTGAGAGGGAAAGGCTATCTTGGTGCAAAAGTATCCAAAACATCCATGTGGCAGAAGTCACTAGCCAGGCAGCAATGCCTGAAAAATAGGCCATAATGGCTACGACAGGAGAATGTCATTAAGGCACCATAAAATGCCCTTACTCTATGATCACCTATAATGAACTCTGTTCCCTCCATTTCTTCCCACACCCATTGAAAAGAATGTGATGGACTTCCTAGGAGCATCCTAGATTCAAGAAGTTCCAAAGCAGATTTAAAAAATAAAACAAAAAACCCCCACCTCCAAATCATACAAAAGCATTGCATTTTAAAAATACGTTTTTAAAGATGGCTAGCACTGAAGTTCTCAGTTCTGAACTTAGCATAGCATGCTCACTGATCAAAAATCATTGATCAAAAATCAAAATATTTTCACTACATTTAGACTTACATAGACTTTCATAGAATGTTTTATGGACTATCTCTAAACACTGCGATTTTAGAAAGAGCTTGGCTATCACAGTGAATATTGAAACACATATTATTTCCCACACTGGTGTACTAAGGAGCAAATCAAATCAAAACGAAAGGTGGTATTGTCAGCTTTAATGAGATTATTAACTGGTGAGAGTATTAATTGCATACCACACCCAGATCTGTTGCCTACAGGCTAAAAAGCATATTAATAATTTGAAAAGGATTATAAATCTATATAAAATTATTCTGTAGCCTATTTTTTATACAAAAGAGGAAATAGGTTGATCACTATCCATGAATACTTCCAGGAGGCATCGAAATTAGTTATTTAAAGTAGCAAACAAAGGCATAATAAACTCTAATGACTGGAAGCCAATACCATCCACATTCACATTCTAACCTCTGATGGCAATTAAGAGTTGGCACAATTTCTGAAGATTGTGACTGTCCAACCTGCTAATCATTTTATTGAGATAGAGTGACTTTCTAAGAGTTATGTTCTAAGACAGCGAGTCAGGAACTTGGTTCAGGAACCAGTTGGTAAAATGATGTGAATTGTGTTGCATGGACAGTCAACAGGACCATGACAATACCTTTTGGCATTAGGAATCTGTCAGGAAATCTGTTAACTACACTGACAATAAAGACTTACTTCAGTGATGTAAATATCACTTGCAATTAGTAACAGTCAGAAATAATTAGTGACGGTCAGAAATCCAGAGCAGGGGGCGTTATTCAACAAATGGTTTACCAATAATAAAGTCGTAACAATTTGATTTACTATGAAATTTCAGTCTCCTAAATTGAACACATGCCCAGTAGTAAAAGTTTCTTAAAATAGTTCTATTAGGTCTGAAATGATACCTTCAATACAAAGATGCCATCTTCATGTACGCTTGAAGGTTGCTGAGGATATTGTTGATGATGCCTGAACAGCACTAATAAAACTAATTTTCTTGTCTTCAGCTATGCTGGAAGTATCGTTCAAACTGTTACTTTTAATACTTGATTATGCCACTTTAGAGCATGTCTAGAAAATACATGTAAAGGGAAAAAAACAGAGAAAATTCATGGTACCCTAGACCTGAAACTTGTTTCATTATTGGGATAAATACTCAGGCTGGTGCATTTATTATTCATAATAAATTGATCAGTTACATAATGATACTAGCAGTTTATTAACTTTTAATATTGAGTTGATGAGTCCTTCTCAGATGATTATTTCTTCAAAAAATTGCTAAAACTCAGTCACAAAACCAGTTTATCATAGTGTGATCAGTCACAGTGCAGGCACGATGTGACCAAAGCAGGCAGGGTCAATATTCATATCAGGTAAAGGTGCACAGCATTTCATGGGAATGACTGAGTTCTTCGCAGGACTGTGCTGCACATCGTTTCTGGGCAGGAACCTGTTATTTGTTTGGCACAGATCTCTCAGAGTATAACACTGACAACACAGCAAACTATGAAATAAATCAATAATAAGGTAATCATGTTATTAAGATGGCAATTTTTGTGTTTGAGGGTTTCCTTAGCAAATGGCAAGGAGTATAGCAGTGTGAAAGATCTCAGGAACAACGTCAGTCAGAGGAAAACAAGACATAAATAGCACTGCACCAATGTGGTAAGAACTAAGTTCACCCAAATTAAAACACAATCAGGAGATGAGGAGAAAATATCGCGATATACACTGCATGACAAAGAATTAAACTGACTTATGACTCAAAGCATTATTTAAAAGCCACCACTTTGCCTTTTTTGGGAGAGCCTTGTATTCTTGACATTATCTGTCATTTTTTAAGGTCAAAATGTGCTTATTTTAAAAACTGAGACAAAGTAGTTACATAGCAATAATTCTGCGGCTGCATCAGCAGACCAGGACTGCATACAAGACCAGGAGTTCTGTTCACTTCTTGTTGTGCAAATGATTTCCCCACTTGTCCTTCATATTTTTCATGTGCATAAACTGTATTCTCAAGAAGTTAGCGGTAAATATGCCTTGAATCGCATTTATATGAGAGGTAAATGCAAAGTTAATAAATCAACTGTAGGATGCAATTTCCAAGAAGGTAGTTTAGGTAACTGGCAGTAGGGTAAATGGTTAATAAATTTACATGCATAACACAAACACCAGGAGACAGAAAGTGTTCTGTGTTCCTGCAAATTTAGATTTCAGGAGGGATGTGGTGGCGGGGGGGGAGCAGGGGAAGGATGGCCTTTCAGGGGAAACCTAATAGTTAAAATACCAACAGGCTTCCCAGTTCTTTCAGGTACCGGCAGCAAATGATGTATTGATTTTGCTGTTAAACTGCACAGCTGTAACCAACACATTAGACATGGAAGATAAAAGCAATGACTAAAAGCACCTTATTTCATCTGTCACACCTGAGGCTCTGCCTTCTTCAGACCTTTAGTGTATTAGCACAGAAAATCAATTAGGTAAAGAGCTAAACAAATGAAGGGAAAATAAAAAAAGGCCTCATTCAGAAAGAGTCAGGAATGTCAGCAAGCTCTGGAGACTTCAGCAAAGTGTGAGATATCTCCTAATAAACTACAGCAACTTTTCTGAACTTCTTTCAAAAAGTGATTAAGTACTGCTTGGATACACCAATGAGCATCTGTTAGTTCAGGTCTAGCAAGTGACCAGTATTCACAGACATAAGATTTCTTTCCGCTGAATAGAAAATGTGAAAAATGATTTCTCATTTTGTGTCATTTTTAATGTCTAATTCTGTTTCTTGTTATCCTATTCAGTGTTGAATGATGGATCAGTTACACCCAGAAATTAAGTTCTTCTGAGCAATACCATACTACAGACTACTGACAGCCAGTACTTCATTAGGATAAGGGACATATTATTGAAGCCTAATCCTATGATACACAACAGCCTTGTTCCTGCTTTAATGAAGCAAAGTAAATCATCTCTAAACTAAAGATACAGGAAGTTTTTCTGTTGTCACCCTATATTTTGCATTCAGAAGGCAGAGCAGCTCACAAATGTTTCATTACTTGATTTATAGTGAACAGTAGTCCACAGTGAAAAACTGGAGATAATCAATTGAGATTTATCAAGCAAGCAGGACTCAGAGGATCTGGATTCACTTGTGGAAACACAAGCAAATACATACTTTCCTTCAGTTTCTCATCTACAACACAAGGAATTTCACCCCTTAGTTCTGTCCTCTGTCCACTGAGGTTGCAAGCTCAGTGAAGATAATCTTTAAAGACAGAATTTATTCAGCCCCTGTAACTGGTAAGACTGATTTGTGATTTCAAGTGGAGGCGAAAAAGCCATAAATAAATAATTATTTAAAAGGATGTAGCTAAACAAACTTCCAATTTAGAATTTAATTGAGGTTCCATTGTTCTTTTTTCTGTTCTAGAATATGTTTCCCTATACAGAGCTGCACATCTCAAAGTAACCTCTTCATAGATGTATATATCTTTTNCTGAAGAACTCCGTTCCTTGAAAAAGATGAAATTATTTTCCATGCTTGTTCAATTATTTCAAAAGAGACAAGGGAGATTTTTCATGTTTCATCAGCCCCAAACATGTAAATTCAGGGTGAAATGACAAGCAAGGCAGGTACAGAACTCTAGGAAGATTTGGAAACATGTTGCCAAGAAACAACACCTATAATTTTCTTCCATTCTTTCATTCATTCTATGAAAAAAATATTGTCCTTCCTCTTAGGAATAAAACAGACAAGATGGCACTAATTTTGAAAATGACTACCATTCACAGCATTTACATCTAGATTTCATGGTTGTTTGGGTTTTTTTTTTTCTTTCTTTCTTCTGTTCTTTTTTTTTTTTTTAATTAATTACACATCAGGTCAATAATGTAGTTTTCTCCATCTCCAAGGGACAGATTCCATACATAACTATAACAGTAGGACTTAGCATTAAACAGGCACACAGGTCTCAGTTTTAACCCACCAGCACAGAAAATACCTAGCGCCCTTTGAATTGTTTGGTACGTGGGCACTGTAACTAGGTAGATACACATATAGTTATAAACACATTCTCTGAAAACAGATTGAAAATTATACTACGCCCCCCTGAACAGCCACTGTAGGAACAAAACAGCTGAAGAGCCATTGTTGAAAAATACTGTGGTGTGGCATATGAGGCAGCAGACAGCACTTAGAAACTGAAGTATGGTAGTTTTGTGCTGCAGAGAAGAGTCTAAAAGAACACCATAAAAAGGAAAGAATGAGTCATGAGCCTGGGTGTGTCAGAAGTGATGCTCTAATGGATGTCAGCGGTTAGCAGAGTCCTGTTGTTTAAACACTTAGAGTTAGTTCCCCATCACAACTCTCCTCTAGGCTGAATTACCAAATCGTTATTTCTATGGAAAAACCTGCAATTCTTTGACTAAAAGGTAGGAGTTCTTTTATCTCTGTGGTTTGAACACCCGCAAAGATCTACGCTCACAAAACTAAGGTGGACTCCTGACTACACTGAAGTTGACAGCATTTTGTTATTGATTTCAGCAGAGAGAAGATCCCACCCCAGGAACTTTTGAAAGGATTTTCTTGCTATTCCAAGGCTAACTATGTTTCCTGGGCCAGGCATTGCACAAAACCACAATCAAATAACAGAGGATAGAAATCTCTAGGTAAGCGCATGAATAAAACAATGAAGCCAAGTAGCTCAGCTGTGATTAGAAAGAGGAAGGGCGTCTCCTTCTGCACTGTTGAATTGGCCATTAGTGTCAGAGTGGCTTTTAAATTTAGAGTAATTCTTCCCGTCTTTGCACTACTTGAGGTGTTCACCCAATGTTTGCCTGCATTATTAAAGGATTGAACTCTGTCAGAGGGCAAAAGCAAATTACCTGCAGGGAGTCAGGGGCCAGATGAGCTGTACCTTCACTGTGCTCTTTCCTTTAGTACCCAGTGGTAAAAGACTACAAGGCTGCTTTTATGCAGATGTCACATCATTCACTGACTGGAACACCCAGCTGTGATAATAGCATAGGAATGGGGGGTGGGCAACCATTACTAATTCCTCCCTTATCCAACCTTGCTATTTGAATTATTAGCTAAATTGCCATCTTCAGATCTTAATTTTTTATGGCCTGCAGGTTCAAGAAGTTTATTTTACAGCTCTTTGTTTAATTGTATATGTAATTACCTAATGTTATCAGTGAGTGCCTATTTTGCCTCAGAAACATTTTTTTTCCTACATTTCATTTAGTATAAGTATTTTGCAATGCTTGGTAGTCACTATTAGATATCCACAGGGTAAGCAATAATGAAAACACTCTTTACGGATTTATTCTCTTTTGCAAAAACAGATAATTCACATTTTTCCTACAAAAAAAAAAAAAAGAGGCAAAGATCAAAACCTATCATGCTAATGAATGATTACAGCATCTGGAGAAAAAAAAATAAATTAATTCAAATACACATGAGAAAATATGAAGGAATTATTGGATACAGACAAGACATTCAGGTTTGTGTTGATTCAAAACATTTTTGCTAATTTCTCCCAATTAGTTTGATTATGCAAGTATTAAATGAAGTTTTTAAAATATTTTTTTATTTTTTTTTTATTTTGTGAAATAATACATTGGATAATCCACATTAATTTTAGTATTGAAAAAACAAATGTATTTAAAAGGAAGCAAGCTACAAACTTCTTAAAAATAACCCAAAAAAATTACCTATCTCTATTTTTTCATACATCTTTGCAATTGCAAATCTGCCTTAAAAAGCCCCCTTGTTCCTAGTTCTACATACTGTTAAGTATGGAGTAACTGGGTGCAGGAGAGAGGGATAGTTGGGCTGTGATTCTCCATAGGCACTGCCTGCACATTCCAGCATATCTGGAAATCCACTCAGATTAGGGCTGCATCGCCCCTGACGATATGCATGCATAGCATAATATCACAGAAAAATTTCAGTTGGTTACAACTGATTTTCATGTTTGGAGCTCTTTAAAACAGTCCGTTATTAAAAGTAAACCAAAAAGCATTTTATTTCTGAAATCCATTCTCACTCTATATCCCCATCATCTGAGATTTCCTAACCCCTTTCCTCTCCTTCATGATATCTCTGTCCTCTGAATTTTCCAAGTTTCCATCAGCCTTTATGCCTTGCAGTTTTATTTCCCATTTCTTTTCCATCCATCTCTGATCCTGCATTGGTTAGCTGAGAATTCAAGCTATCCAAAGACTTACTTTCAAACATGAATTTAGGTTTTAGCATGGGTTATATGATAACTATCCAGCTGTTTATCTTTCAGTCTGTCTTTGTACTGGGTTGCATCAGAAATATTCCAGATTATTCAAAGGAACTTTAGAACCTGTTGATCTTCACATGCTCTCAGTATTGGTAATTTTGCATTCCCATTTGTACAGTGTTATGTGAGGGAAAGGTTTTTCTTAGTAACAAGAGTCTACTTGAAGGACTCAGTCCCCTTCACTGAAGAAGACCCCCTAAATTGAGCTGTCTCAATATGAAGCTATTCTGATTTCAGGAGCCACCTCTGAACCATAAACAGGATGATGGCAGCACTTCAGATTAATGCATGCTAATTTTTTGCATTTCAACCAGTGAATTTACTTTTCACTTTTCTTTCTTCTGACACTGACACTATTCCTTTCTGTAGTTCATGCTTATCCACTCATGATGATTTGGGAGCTGCTGGACATCAATTTTCAGTGTCAGTATTATGCTTCCTGTTACCATTTCCACAGAATAAGATATTTTTCTTTTGTCTGACCGATTATCACTTGGGAGTTGGAAATAATGCATTTCCTTCACCCCATGCTGGCATACTGTAGTATTGACAAGTGGGAAATAAACATTTACCCCTAGCCAAATGTCAGCATGTACAGATTTTATTTGCAAATGATGTAGCTAGAATGCCATTAAGGCTGTTGGGAGCATCACCCTGAGCAGGGAACAGGCTCTCTTTGGGACTCTGAGGGACAGTTAATTCACAGATGGCTTTTGCAAAGAACCAAATTGCTTCCAATAGGCCTGGTGTATGTCATTACAGTAAAACCACCAGGCTCTGGCACCAGCTAAAGGTTCTTTCTTGCCCAATATACCCTCTTTTCATCCAGCTTCATGTTAGAAAATGGTGAATCTGTAGGCATCTCAATCTTCTTTCAGAGGTGAGTATGGAAAAAATTCAACCTGGGCTCTCATTGCAGCCCCAGGGAGGTCTACAAAATTCTTTGAAGGTAAACTGAAGAAAAGGTGTAAGGGTGTAATTTTATTTTTACAGAAATCACTTATGAACAAGGTGTTCAGTTTGATTGTGCTACTTAATTGTGAAGAATCATTCTGGCATAGAAAAATCTTGACTGAGATCTGTATCTTTCATAAGGTTGAAATGTTATGATATTGAACATTATGTTGGACTCCTGCTTTTGCCCAAGTAAAACTTGAAAATAGATCGGTACCTCTTATCATTTGATAATTTTTACCTCAGCTTTATGCTCAAGTGAGCGAAAAAATACAACAGAAACAGGAGTAACCATTTAATTTGGCATTTGCAGGCCATGTCCCATGGTCCTACACTGAAGCAGAGTTCAGGTTTACTCTACAGAGATGTTTCTGTAGACCAAACATTTATGATTAAGCTAACTTTGAAGTAGAGAGTATCATAATGATAACAGTAATTAATAGTTCTTATGGAAATATGGAGGCATAAGAGACTAAAATCTCTAAAAATGCCAGTCGGGTATTTTATAACACCAATCAGACACAGCCCTCAGTTGAGGTCATGTTTTGTATCAGATCTAATTTGAGAAGTGTTCTGTTATATAAAGTTAAATTACTTTACTTCAAAAAGACCTACAGTGATGAGGATTCAGAAATATAAGAATATATACAGTAAAGCATAACAAAAGGAAAATATTAAAACATATAATATCTGTTTCCGACTGACCAAATAGTACAATAAGATGTTGAAAATGAGTGGATATTTGATCAGATCTTTGAAAAGAAAATCTCATCTTATGGTATGATTGAATTTTAAATAATCACAAGTTATTTCTTTTAACTTGGATCCACCTCAACTATATGCATAAAAGGGCAGTTAATTAAATTACATCAGTAATACCTCAGACACAAAGTCTGAGGTATCAGCACAATTGTCACTATAAAAATAGTACCACAGAGTCACCTAGAGCCGTGACCAACACAGAAACTATTTTTAGTAAAATTAAGGTAAATTATTTGTCACCATTATCCTTGGTTAGTCCTGAAACCAAGTGTGACTATGAAGGCCATTTGAACCACTGGTATGAATCAATCAAATCTGACTCTCTTACCCAGTCTTTCTGCTCATATACTATCTCATCACACATTCATTTTTGGTTTATAGAGGTTGCTGAAACCTTAGTTTGCAGATTTTCTGAAGTAGGACTGATCCTTTCATATAGTACTTATAATCTATTTGCTAAGATCATAGAATCACAGAATAATTTTGGTTGGAAGGGATCTTTAGATGTCATCTAGTCCAACCTTCCTACAATGAGCAGGGACATCTTCAACTAGATCAGGTTGCTCAGACCTCCGTCCAACCTGACCTTGAATGTTTCCAGGGATGGGACATCTATCACCTCTCTGGGTAAACCTGTGCCAGTGTTTCACCACCCTCAGCATAAAAAATTTCTTCCTTCTATCTAGTCTAAATATACTCTCTTTTAACTTAAAGCCACTACACTTTGTCCTATTGTAACAGGCCCTGCTAAAAAGTTTGTTCCCATCTTTCTTACAAGCCCCCTTTAAGTACTGAAAGGCTGCGATAAGGTCTCCCCAAAGCCTTCTCCAAGCTGAACAACCTCAACTCTCTCAACCTGTCCTCATAAGAGAGGCGCTACATCCCTCTGATCATTTTTGTGGCTCTCCTCTGAACCCACTCCAACAGGTCCATGTCTTTCCTGTGCTGGGGACTCCAGAGCTGCATGCAGTACTCCAGATGGGGTCTCACAAGAGGGGAGTAGAGGGGCAGAATCACCTCCATAGACCTCCTGACCACAATTCTTTTGGTGCAGCCCAGTATATGGTTAGCCTTCTGAGCTGCAAGCACACATTGTCAGCTCATGTCCAGCTTTTCATCCACCAGTGCCCTCAAGTCCTCCTTGGCAGGGCTGCTATCAATCCCTTCAGCACCCAACCTGTGTTGAAATCAGGGGTTATCTTGCACTTGACCTTGTTGAACCTCATGAGGTCCACATGAGCCCACTTCTTGAGCTTGTCCAGGTCGCTCTGTATGGCATTCCGTCCCTCAGGCATGTCAACCACACTACTCAGTTTGGTGTTGCCTGCAAACTTACTGAGGGTGCACT
>VXBO01002668.1:226357-266659 GCA_013400135.1 Rhinoptilus africanus | reverse complement strand
GCTGAACAACCTCAACTCTCTCAACCTGTCCTCATAAGAGAGGCGCTACATCCCTCTGATCATTTTTGTGGCTCTCCTCTGAACCCACTCCAACAGGTCCATGTCTTTCCTGTGCTGGGGACTCCAGAGCTGCATGCAGTACTCCAGGTGGGGTCTCACATGAGGGGAGTAGAGGGGCAGAATCACCTCCATAGACCTCCTGACCACAATTCTTTTGGTGCAGCCCAGTATATGGTTAGCCTTCTGAGCTGCAAGCACACATTGTCAGCTCATGTCCAGCTTTTCATCCACCAGTGCCCTCAAGTCCTCCTTGGCAGGGCTGCTATCAATCCCTTCAGCACCCAACCTGTGTTGAAA
The DNA here is from genome assembly GCA_013400135.1 of Rhinoptilus africanus. Taxonomy (NCBI): domain Eukaryota; kingdom Metazoa; phylum Chordata; class Aves; order Charadriiformes; family Glareolidae; genus Rhinoptilus; species Rhinoptilus africanus. The sequence continues at coordinate 266,302 of VXBO01002668.1, read as the reverse complement.
TCAGGGGTTATCTTGCACTTGACCTTGTTGAACCTCATGAGGTCCACATGAGCCCACTTCTTGAGCTTGTCCAGGTCGCTCTGTATGGCATTCCGTCCCTCAGGCATGTCAACCACACTACTCAGTTTGGTGTTGCCTGCAAACTTACTGAGGGTGCACTCAATACCACTGTCTATGCCATTAATGAAGATGTTAAACAATACTGGTCCCAACACAGAACCCTAAGGGACACCATTTGTCACCAATCTCCATCTGGACGTTGAGACATGGACTACTACCCTCTGGATGCGACCATCCAACCAATTCCTCCACCCATCAAATACATACCTCTCCAATACAGAGAGAAGAATGTTGTGGGAGACCTTGTCAAAGGCCTTGCAGAACCCCAGACAGACAACATCCATGGCTCTTCCTTTGTCCACTGAAGTAGTCAGTCCATTGTAGAAGGCCACTAGTTTGGTCAGGCAGGACTTGCTTTTGGTGAAGCCACACTGTCTGTCTTGAATCACCTCTCTGTCCTGCATATGCCTTAGCATAGCTTCTAGGAGGATCTGTTCCATGTTCTTCCCAGGCACAGAGGTCAGGCTGACAGGTCGGTAGTTCACAGGGTCCCCTTTTCTACCCTTTTTTAAAATGGGTGGGTGTTTCCCTTTTTCCAGTCACCAGGGACTCCACCTGACTGCCATGACTTTTCAAATATCATGGAGAACGATTTAGCAACTACATCCACCAATTCCTTCAGGACTCTGGAATGCACCTTCTCAGGTCCCATAAACTTCTATCTGTTCATATTCCTCAGGTGGTCATGAGCTTGACCTCTTAATGTGGGAGGGACTTTGCTCCTCCAGTCCCTGTTCATTCACCCAGAAGGTGTGGGAAGAGAGGTTTCCAGTGATGACTGAGTCAAAAAATGTTGTTGAATACCTAAGCCTTCTTATCCATTGTTACAAGTTTTCCAGTCTTGCTCATCGCGGGCGTAGNATTCCTTCAGGACTCTGGAATGCACCTTCTCAGGTCCCATAAACTTCTATCTGTTCATATTCCTCAGGTGGTCATGAGCTTGACCTCTTAATGTGGGAGGGACTTTGCTCCTCCAGTCCCTGTTCATTCACCCAGAAGGTGTGGGAAGAGAGGTTTCCAGTGACGACTGAGTCAAAAAATGTTGTTGAATACCTAAGCCTTCTTATCCATTGTTACAAGTTTTCCAGTCTTGCTCATCGCGGGCGTAGGCTTTCTTTGACCTTCCTTTTCTGGCTGACATAACTGTGGAAGCCCTTATTATTATACTTTGTTTCCCTTGCCAAGTTCAGCTCCAGCTGTGCCTTGGCCTTCCCAACCCCATCCTTACACAATCAGGCAGCATCCCTATACTCTTCCCAGGATACCTGTCCCTGCTTCCACTGCCTGTGAATTTCCTCCCTGCCCTTTAGTTTGACCAGCAGGTCTTGACTCAGCCATGCCAATTTCTTGCCTTCCTTTCCTGATTTCTTACACCTGGGAATCAAGACCCTTTTCTGTCTAAGGAAAGCATCCCTAAAGACCTGCCAGCTCTGTTCTTCTCCCTTGCTCCTGAGGGCAGTTTCTCAGCAGGTCCTATTGACTAAGTCCTTGAAGAGCTGGTAGTTTCCTTTCCTAAAATTCTAGGTCCTGACTTTACTCTTTGCCTGACCCATATCCCTCAGGACTGTGAACTCCCCCAGTGCATGATCACTGCAGCCCAGGCTGGCTCCAATCTTGTCATCACAGATTAGCTCTCTTGCATTGGAGACGAACAACAGGTCCAGTATTGCATCTCCTCTGGTAAGGCTGTCTATTAACTGCCTTAAGGAGTTTTCCTCAATGCATTCCAGGAGTCTCCTGGGTTGCCTACAGCTCACCGTGCTACTTTTCCAGCAGATGCTGAGGTGGTTGAAAATGCAATTTTGGTCTCTGTTTCGCGTTCACAGGTTGCTTATGCTGGGTATGGATATCATTTTATATAGCAGTCAGTTTAAATCTCCTTCACTTCTGCAGTTATTCAGAGTGCAATTACAGTGGTGTGATCCCCTTTTAGAACACAAATTTTCATGTTTTAGATCCTGACCCAATGCTAACTGCAGTTCTCTAAATCACTCTCATAAAACATCCTGATAATGTCATATTTTTGACTGCTCAGAATTTTCCTCTCATCTTTCATGACTAAATTGCTCCCGATGTTTTTTTAATATACATTTATAAATATATATGTACTTCTGTGTGAGTTTGCAGAAATCATTTCTATTTTGAACTCTGCAGACTTTGCAATTTTCTTCAGTAAAAATATCACTTATGAAAACCATCTGAGAAATGCTGGCTTGTAAAGAAAGAAAGCACACAAGGCTAGAGTCCTCATTTCCCCTGCTCATTAATACTTTTGACATACACCAATAATCAGAGGTCAGATATGGAAATGACTGAATTTAACCATACTTGCATTCTCTTATTACCTCACAAGTGCTATGAGAGACCTATAAACTGCCTGCTTCAACCAACTGGGGAGGGCTGTAGCTTTAAGCTAGGATCTGGGAGAAGAGTTAGAGGGCAAAGGAAGAAGATGGAGGGCCTGTTCACCATTGGGTTTACTTGTTTTTTTAGTAATCCCCGCAAAGCAAAAGTAAATGCAACCGCTAGTCTGTAAATCACATGTTGGGAGGTATTCTTTGAGTTTAACTGATTCTATTGAGGCAATCCCAAAGAACTTTGACCCCCTTTACATACTATCATTTACACTTCCTTTTTTGCAGTGTGTCAACTAAACTCTGGCCATTGCACCATCACAAAATTAAGTTCACATAATTTTAAACCAGACACCTATGAGATTTTTATCTCATATAATCGACGACAGCCTTTCATAAATTGCCAGCCATTATACTTCACAAAGTTGCCTACATTCAGCTGTTAGCATTTGCTTAATGCTATAATTGAAAGTTATTTAAGGGAAAATGGGGAAACAAAACCAAAAGCTTTTTCTTCTGTTCTATAACTAGGATTCCTAGACACCACTGAAATACAAATAATAAATAACTACTTCAAAATACAGAAACAAAATTCTGTATCCCATTTCTATTATTTCTCTTTTTCTTCAGCTTCCTGGCTATTGGTTCTTCTTGTGCCTTTCTGCATTAATTTAGAGAATGCTCCTGCATCCAGTATGCACACCCACCAGAAAGGCACTTACACACTCTAATTCCACTCTCTTCAGAAAAGCCAACTACATTGAGCTCTCTATAAAGGATTTTTTCTAGCTCTTGAGCTATTTCTGCAGTTCTTTCTTTCCTTGCTCCACTTTCCAAGTTCAGAAAACAGAGCTACATTCAGCACTTCAGTATCAGTGTCATCAGTGTTGTGCAAAGGTGAACTCCACTTCTCATTTTTAGTCTTCGGCTTATACCTCTGAGGATTGCACAAACCATTTCTCATTCTGCATTTGGACAACAGCTAATGTTGAATTGGTTGTACAAAAGTTGGCTTATGCAGGCAGGTCTCTATATGCTGCTGTTGTAATCTTACACTTAGCTGTATGAAAATACTTTGAATGTAGGTCCAGCTTGCAAAAGAACACCATTTTTATTTTCTATGACTGCTTTTTTTTCTATGACTGACTTTTTTGTTTTCTGCATTGATGATTTTTAAACTACAAGTATTTTATGCTTCTAGACAATTGCATCAGCGTCTCAGAACACCAGTAGCTGCGTGATGCCCCTGTTGCATGGGGACATCCCATTGCCTTGTTATTTTTTTGGTGCCAAAGGCTGTGATCTTAATCCAGTTAATAAATACATTTTTGATACTGTTTAGAACCTTTTTAAGTCTGAATTTTGCATTTTAGTAATGAAAATGTTTCACAATAGTTACAAAATTGTACATGTTTACCTGCTCACATCAGCAAATAATTTAATTTCATGAAAGAGATAAATGGCAGCCTTAAATTATACATCCACTTTTTGCCACATAATTTTTAAAGGAACGTGCCATGAGGTTGCAGTATGGCAGCATACCTTGCTATGCAACCTTGTAAGAAATGTATTGACAGTTTTGAGCTCTTCCAAGTAGGTTGGTTTTGGATTTAGATTATCAAAATTGCCAAAATAATCATTCTAGAAGTGTATAGCCCTAAAGGCCTAGCGGTCTAAGTAATTCAAAGCCCAGACAAGCTGGAAGCAGAGAAATTCAGTCCCAATGGTGATGTGAGGGATACTTCTGTTCTGTAGCATTGTCACTGGAGATCAGCCTGATTTTTGGGTCCCAACTGACAATGGAAAATAATTTGTAAAACTAAGAGTCTATTTCCATGAGTGGAGGTATGAATTCTGCAAATCTGATTTTTATTTCATTCTTCCTGTATGAAGATAAAGAAATGAATGCAGTTGTTTACATGTGCTAGAAATAATATGCTAATGGACCAGTCATAAAAAAAAAAAAATCTTTTGAAATAAATTATTTAAGTGGAACTATAAAAACAATTTTTACATAAAGGAATAGAAAAATAGAAGGGTTTTTCTTTTTCCACATAGAGTACACAAACCAGAAAGTATATATTTTTCTCAGTGGGAATACAAAAAGTAATTTGTTCTTACCTTAATATACAGACTGCATTAAGAGTGCCCTCCATTGCTGGAGGAGTCAGTCATTTAGCAGTGTGTGGCCACTGAAATCAGAACAATGCTTTCAAGAGGAGTTGAAAGAGACTTAGCGCTCCTGCTGCACTGTTAGTCAGAAATCTATTTTTAAGTGAACATGACATTTTCAAAGTCACTGTATATAAATGCAAGCAATTACTTAATTTTCAGCTTCTAGTTACACAAATCATCAGTGAAAATTTCTTTCCTAGCACTGAAAGTCATTGTATACCTGTCTGACATTGTGTTCATGCAACTACAAGCTTCAAGACCCTTGCTGAGAAGTTTGCCTATTTTCTGTTTTGTGTATTCTGACCTGTACTCACCATCACACACTCACCATGCTTTCTTAAAAAAATGCGTATGGAGAAGAAGGCATGACATTGCATTTCTGATTAAATGCTACTTACAAATAGTTTTTGATTACATTTATATATTTATATTTATTTTGTCTTCATGTATGGGCTTTGATTAACTGTATTTATATCCCTGTGTCAGAATATGACTGTTCTGAGTAATCTGTTTGGGATTTTCGGGGAGAGGGATTAATTTTCATTTGTTTACAAGCCATGCAATGCTACTTTTCGCTGCTTTTATTCACCAGATTAGCTAAAATTTTGGTTTAAATATTATAATCTACAAAGATGAGCTCAAATATGACATTTTTTAGGAAGAGGATAGAAAACAAGTTTGGAACAGAAAATCTATAGATCCATATTTAAGTAGAGAAATAGATTCATATGTAGATATTTGTCTTAGAAATGCTGAGAAAGAAAATGATACATGGAATTCAGTTTCATTGTTTTATCTGCTAGATTTGGGTCTCCATTTTTTTAAAGTAATGAAAAGTATTTGAGAAGGGCGGGTCCATCTGCAGACTAACCAGAAGCATTACCTTCACTGGAAAAAAAAGAGGATGATAATGCTCAATACTCCTAAATAGGAGGTTGAAGACATAGGTTACGTAATGTACTCTGATCCCAAAACATGTCCTTAAAGTTATTCTATATATGCATTATAGGTTCTCTGCATCTCCTTTTCTGACTCAATTAGAGGTCTGAGCAGGATAAAAATGAGATTTTGAAGTTCAGAACAAATGACACCAACACCGCTATATCAGAAATTATGCTTTAAGTATCAGTCCATATCATGATTGTCAGTTATAGCTTTTGACTTACATTCTGTCCAGCCTCTGAATTTAAAGATATATTATTACACCATGACCTTTGCTTTATTTTTATGCCATTAAATTACTTGTGCATATGAGTTTGAATAAGATGTTTGGAGAAGTACAGAATACTTCTCACTGCATAAAGAACAATGGTTCATTTCTCCCAGAACAATATAGATAATGTTAGTTTATGTTAAAAAAATCATTTGCTGATGAATCAAAACCACTGTGCTTGCTTTTGAAAAATTCATTATTTTGAATAATGGTAGACACTCTTGAATGGAAAGGAGATCTGGAGTAATTTAATGAGATGTATTTTCTAATGTGAAACTTTCACTGCAACCACATTTATTCTGTATGTGCTTTAATATTTTTTTGAATTACAAAGTTCTTTAGACCTTTGGTTTTTTTAAAACTTATATTTTTTGCCTACATGTTCATATAATTGAAGTTTAAGTTAAATAACCTACAATATCTGTCATCCCTAATTTCTTCAGATTCTTCTACCCAGAAGACATCACCTTTTAATCTTCTCTTTTTCTCCAAAGAGAGACCTGGTTCAAGTTAAGTTTCATATTTCTCTGCGTTCATGTATTCTACTTGCTCTCCCCTCTACCGTTCATCCTCTTGTCATATCTTTGTTATAATTAAATGAGTAGGACTGCCCTACACCGCATTCCAGATATAGGCTTAATAGAAAATAACCAGAAATAATATTTCCTGAATAGAAGAGGGTCCTAAAACCTTAAGAGATCTGCCCAGTTTTGTGAGTCAGTCAGCAGTTATATCAGCAGTTACATCCTAAATTTTGTCTTAGATGGTAATTAATGTACTTTATGTTTGCAAAATTCAGGTTTATTTCTTCTTTTTAATTTAATATTTTTTATTTCAGATTCAATGGCACTAATAATCATTTATTATGTTTACTATCTAGCCTGTAAATAGAATGAAGACAAGAAAATATGCGTTTCTAATGTGTGTGTGATTTGCATGTAGAAATGTGTATATAAACATAGAATTAGACCTACACCTTTATCAGTAGGCTTTGCAATTGGATTAATCAAAAGAGACAAAGGAACTGAGGGAAAGCACCACCCCCAGGAAGAGAGGAACGTGGAACTTTCAGCAAATGGATGTAAAGCATTTGGTTTCATGGAGGAAGGCAAGGGACATAGACATCCCTAAGAAGCTGAGGTTTTATGAATAAGATCTTAACAATGTCCCCGACAAAAGTACTATCTTGCTGAAATCAGAACTTGCTTATATCCCCATCTTAATTATCTCTTGCCATGTTCACTGAACGTATTTTAAGGGTACCAACATTAATGAGTAATCAGGGATAAAAAATGAATCTAAATACTTCATATTCCAGTTGTTCTTGAGTGGTGTATCATCACATATTTCTAGATAAAAGCTCTATGTGCACTGCTGAAGCTTTTAATTGTGTTGAAGAGCTACATCAAATACTTTTAATGGGGGTAGAATAACAACAAAAGAAACAAACAAGCTTCTTTGTCCTCTCATGTTACTTATTTTGAAACACTAAGGGAAAGTAGTGATAAATCCTTATTTAACAGAAAATATTAAGGCCCTTTGAACTCAGTGGAACTTTATACTGACTGGTACCAATCAACTGTATTTTTTTCTTTAATTTTATTTCACCAGAGTTTCTTGATTTTAAAAAGAAAAGAAAAACAAAACCCAACAAAACCTTTCTACATCTTTAAAACCTTTACTTAGTAGTGAAAAAAATATCTGCCTCTTTTCTGCCTGATGAATTGAAGGAATGTTATAAAAAGCATTCCTGAGCATACAAATGACTGAGGTTATCTGATGGGTTAAAAATGTGCAGTCAACACATACCTCTATCCCTTTCAGGCAGAATACATATAAATGAGAAACATAATCATATGTTACACCAAGACAGGTATTTTCTTTCCTTTCACTTTAACGTTTCATGACATTGATACTGATGTTGAAAAATTTTTTACCTTAAAGTGAGATATTTGCTTCAGTCAGACTTCGGCAATTTTATTGGTTTTCCATCACCCGTACATTTCTATATTCAAATAAATGCACTACAAATATGCATGCATATGTGTTGTGAACTTTTGTATGCATATATTCATTCTCCAGTGGCCAGTCCAAAAATACAATTTAGGAGGAAAAAGAAATCTCAACTCTCAGTTGCAGTACTCATGCTCAATTATAATTTCAACAAAAATCAGGGAGATTTCTCATGAAAAGGGGACTATATTGAATAGATAAGGCTATTGCTGTGCAAGGTTTGGTTTGGTTTGTTTTTCATATCTGAAAACACTATTTAACTGAATGAAGTGGGCGCAGGTCAGTGTGAAACTTTGAAACTTGAACTGGAAACCAATGGAAAGAAAGTAGACTCTTTTAAGAGAAGAAATACACAAATAACACCAACTGGAGCCACACACCAAGGATATCAATCACACAGCTTCAGGTGAAGAAGTGAGGATGCTGATGAGCCCTTTGGTAAACACTCCCACCAACACTCACCCTTATTCTGCTTGAGGAAGGCTGACACGTTGACCCCAGGGACACTGGAAGGGCGAGCACAACATATAGGCGGATAGATACTGGGGTGAGGAGAGGAAGTAAGTAGTGGATAGTAAATATATAACAATTTTAACTTTTGTGAATAACAGTTTAGTATTAATTTCTTAGTTTGAACTATAAGTACTAATATTGTAATTGGACTAACAGTAACTTTTTGCATTTTGGTTATATTGCTAAAGCATTAATTAGACAAACAATAGAATCCTAGTTCTACAAAAGATGGGTGCTCCCTGTTGCCACTGAAATGTCTTGAATGTAGCTCAAGTAGGATGAACAGAGCTGGAGGATGAGCTACCTGCTATGAACATAGAGACGTTGCCTGAGTATGCAGGGATGGAGTTAGAAAAGCCAAAGTTCAGGTGCAGCTGAAACTAGTGAGGGATTTTAAAAGTTACAACAAAAGTTTCTGTAGGTACTTTGGCAGCAAAAAGGAGGCTAATGAAACTGTCATCCTACTGCTCAGTGAGATGTGTGACCTGATAATGAGGACAAGGAAAAGGCTGAGATACCCAGTGCTTTCTCTGTATTAGTTTCTAGTAAGGCTTATCTTCAGGTGCCCACATCCATGAATTTAGTAACAAGGTATGAGGGGGAATAAAACAGTACTTTAGAGCAGATACTTCAGAAGTCAGGGAACACCTCAGAAAATTGTTTATTCACAAGGCCGAGGAACCAGATGGAACGCATCTAGTAGTGCCGAGGGTGCTGACTGGTATCAGTGTGAGGCCACGGTTTATCATCTTCCAAAGGTCATGACAATTAGCAGAGGTTCCTGATGACTGGAAGAGGGCAGTTCTCACACAAATATTCAAGAAAAGCAAAAAAGAAATATTTGGGAAACTTCAGGCTGATCAGTCTAACCTCAGTCCTGAGGAAAATTACAAAGCAAATATTCGTTGAAGCCATGTGCAAGTATAAGAACAATAATAATGTGACTGGGAACAGCCAGCATGGATTTATCAAAAGTAAATTATGCCTGATCAACTCGTTTGCTTTCTAGGAAGAGACAACTGTCTCCTCAAACATTGTCAAAGCAGTGAATATTTTTTGACATCATCATAAAAAGTCCTGTATATGAGATGGAATAATGCCTTTCAAACATACTGGCCAGGTGCTGTTGGGCTAGAAAACAGTTTTGTAGAAAATAATTTGTGTGGCCTGGTGGATAGCAGCCTGAATATAAACCGCTATTTGTGCCCTTGTGGCAAAGATGACCAATCGCGTACTAGGTTGTACTGGGAGAATTGTAGCTAGTAGGCTGAAGAAAATTATTATTCCTTTCAATTTGGTGCTTGCTAGATAGGTTCTGAAGTAGTATGACCAGCTTGGAACTCACTGATAAGCTAAAAATTTGAACATACCAGAAAAAGTACAGTGAAGGGTCACCAAGATTGTGAACGGCTGGAGTACATGACATACAAGGAAAAGACCAAGAGAACTAGGTTTGTTTAAGCAGAGGAAAAAAAGATAATGAAGGGAAACCTACCTCTCTTTTCTTCCATTACCTAGTGAGTGATTCTTTTCAAAGATGCATAGCAATAAAACAAAAGGCAGTGACCAGAAGTTGCAATAAAACAGTAGTTAAGTCCTGTGTGGAGGACAACCACCTTGGAGCTATTCAGCACTTCACCAGGCACAGCCATGAGCAACCTCAAGTAACATGGCCCCACTTTGATGCAGGGGCTGGATCATGTGGCCTACTGAGAATTCTTTCAACCTAAATAATTCAATGATTCTGTGATTTTAAAAATAAAAAGAGGATAATTATGCTTTAGGTCAGCTTCGTATTCAGGTATTAGGAAATTAGAAAGCTTATGTACACTAGTCATCTAAACTAGCCATCTACAGCTAACCAATGCAACAACATCCACTGATTACGGACATTATGATGATTAATCTGGACAAAAAATGCCTAATTTACAGCTAAAGTGAGAGCAGTAGAATCCTGCTTCCTGTAACAGCATTATTGTCATAGTCCTTTCACCACCTTGAGTGTATTACTGAACATTTACTTCTAATGGTGTCTTAATTCCAGAGCTTTCCTAGACTGGGTCAACACAAAACTACTCTTGTTTTTTGGTTGATTCATGTTTATACCATTTTTATTAAAAAAGATCTATCTATTTTTGTATCTCAAATTCAAAAATATCATTACTAGTTCTGCTGTCAGCTGATTCCCCTACTGATGCTGAGGTATATTTGACCTTCTCTTCCAGCCAGAGGGTTGATTATATCACTGACAGCCAAAAAAGAAACCAGATACAAATGATCAATTATCAGGCATTCGGTCTATCCAGATTATATTTCTGTCCATGCTATAACTGAATACTAATGTCCGAAAATCAAAGCAGCAAGTCTAAAATTTATCATCCTCTTGTCAGGTTTTTTTCTCCAATGGAAAATATTTATACTTTTTTGTAAAAACAAATTTTGCAAGTATGGCAGCTTTTTTTCTGCACTTTAAACACATTCTTAAAATTCCTGATAAATATTTGGTTTTAACAACAAAGATCTAAACTCTTGTTTTACAGAGTTTTATTTAAGAAGTATTTAAAAGAAAATATGTTGGCAAAAAAATTATAGTTTTCATGGATACCTTCATGAAGGAAATTGAAACCTTGATTAGTTCCAGTGAGATCAAAGACTCGAAAGAAGACGGCTGAAGAAATTTCTGGACTCTGATCATCTTCAAAAGTGGGGGATTTCGTTGGGCTTTTTTTAATGTGTAGGAATACAGAATTGACAGAGATCAAGGCATACTATTACAGTACTATCCATTCAGCTACACTTTGTGCATTATCTGAAAAATTTAATTATTCCAGATTGCTTTGTCCCATTAGTAGTTCATTCATCTGACCGCTGTGATAGGCTTTCTGCATTCTTGTTGATAAGCATGAAGTGGTTACTGGAATAAATCTAAGGATTTTTTGGCTTCTATTTTTTAACATTCTCCAGGATGAATTCCAGCATTCACAGTGTTTTTCTGCTTTTCCTGGTAGTCAAGTATTTTAGTATGTGCCTTGTTTGACATGAACACCATGACTGTGATGCTATTATTCATAAGCATTTTTTGATCCCTGCAAAATGGTGCAATATACCTTGCTATCTCTAAGCATGGTGGAAAGGGTTGGATAAAGTGGTGATACTCATTTCCTGGTTTCCAGATGACTGAGTTTTCCTGTGTGACTACACGCACGTGCAATGTTATTCAAACAAACGACAATCTTTTCTCTAAAGACTTCTCCATTTGGCCCAGTGTGCGTTACTGGCAGTAATGAATTGGTGACCTGTTAGCGGCAAATCCTTTGCCTTACTGTTGTAACAGAAGAGCAGAACTGGGGCTTCCTTACATTCTCCCACCAACAAAAATAAGGGCAATATATATATGAAAAAAAAAGTACTTGGAATTTCCTGTATGGCTCTAAACTTCACTCCAATTATTTTTCCTTTTTATTCTAGATTAGTATTGCAGCTTTTGCAGAAATATTTTAATTATAAGCATTTAGCACAGAAGTTCCCAACAATTCACAGACTAATAAAGCCTCCATTCTGTTATTAATATAGCCTTTTTCTGGCAAAAAGAGACACCACTTAAAAAAAACCCGATACCTGAAGAGCTTACTAAATTGAGCCTATCACATCAGTCAATGACCAAGCACTTAATATGCCAATATTCTGACCATACAAGTTAAGATAACAGAAGATTTTCAGCCTAACACTTACTATGACAGAATGTTTACAAGATTCTTCCTAACAGGTCATTAAGGATGCTATGAAAACCTCTGATGACAAAGCCACTCAATGTAGCCAGAGAGGTTATAAACACTAGTGCATTTCCAGGGTGACAAGGACCTGGAAAAGAGAAAGATTATGAGATGGAAAAATACAAAGTACAGAGACTGAAATGATGACAGTTATAAACATTGTGAGTTGTATTCACAGAAAGGCCACAGTGTGTGCCAGCAAACAGAATTGCTGGCTATCAAAAGCCTGGAGGGGGAGGATAGAGGGAAGGGAAGAAAAATAGGTGTATACTTATAAACTGCCTAATGGGAACTTTTCTCATACTTTGCTGGCCTGACAAAAATGTTTGGGCTGCCTAATGGCAGCTCTTTTCACAGCTCAACAGGCACCAGGTCTCCCATTATATAGTTTTTCTAGTCTTCATTGTGATGTTTAGAAGTGTCAAGGAGAAAAAGAAGCTGGTTTTGACACATCTGCTCCTCCAAAAGCCAGTCAATGAACATTTGTTGGGTCATTTGTTGATAGTCAGGAGCTATGGAAAAACAAATTTTTTCTATATTTGCCACTGATAATGGGTGGACTTAGAGGTAAAAGGCATACAAGAAGGGAGCTATGAATAACTCCCACCATATATCTTCTTTTACTATGATGCCGTGGTAAGAATGAAAATGGACTGGAAGAGTAAAGACTAGAGAACTTTGGGGGACAATGATGGAGAAGAAGAAAGCCATAATAATTTCTCCATTGCTACTCCCATACTGGTTTTGTGCTGCAGGAGAAACTATAAGTTCATATAGATAAAACTAATAAGAGTATGAATTCTTGTCAGTTTATCAAAATATTGGTGCTAGTTTTTCCCTCAAATTTGTACATCTGCTGTATTATCTTCAAGTGACAGATTAGATACTAACTCTGTTTTCACAAGCTTCATAATACTTCCATATGAAAATGAAGTCTTTTTTCTCTATAAAACAGCCAAAGTCTCAGTATTTCTGAAACAAAATACAGCTGTTATGCTGCTTAAAAATCACAGAATCATAGAATTGTCAGGGTTGTAAGGGACCTTGAAGATCATCCAGTTCCAACCCCCTGCCATGGGCAGGGACACCTCCCACTAGATCAGGTTGCTCAGAGCCCCATCCAGCCTGGCCTTACAAACTTCCAGGGATGGGGCTTCCACCACATTTCTGGGCAACCTGTTCCAGTGTCTCACCACCCTCATGGTGAAAAACTTCTTCCTAAAGTCCATTCTAAAATGACCCATCTTTAGTTTTAATCCATTCCCTCTAGTCCTACCATTACCCAACATCCTAAAAATTCCCTCCTCAGCTTTCTTGTAGGCCCCCTTAAGATACTGGTAAGCCACAACAAGGTCTCCTCAGAGCCTTCTTTTCTCCAGGCTGGACAACCCCAACTCTCTCAGTCTGTCTTCATAAGAGAGGTGCTCCAGCCCTCTGATCATCCTTGTGGCCCTTCTCTGGACCCGTTCCAGCATGTCCATATCTTTCTTGTAGTAGGGGCTCCAGAACTGGACGCAGTACTCCAGGTGGGCTCTCATGAGAGCAGAGTAGAGGCGGAGAATCACCTCCCCAGACCTGCTGGCCATGCTTCTCTTGATGCATCCCAGGATACGATTGGCTTTCTGCACACTGATGGTTCTTGTTGAGCCTCTTGTCCACCAGTATCCCCAAGTCCTTTACTTCAGGGCTGCTCTCAAGCCAGTCACTGCCCAGCCTATATCATATGATATATACACATGGTAACAATTCATTAAATTTAATAAGTAACAAACACAGTATATCTTGTGGAATAGCTCATTGTTTTCCTCCCATAGATCTATACAAAATGTCAATGACAGAAAAAAAATTAATAGTTTCTGATTCATGAGATTTACATGAATGGAGATCATTAATGGCAACATTTTTAACTAAACCCAAGAACTGCTGATTGGCAAGATCTTGAACAAAAAAGAAATCTCATTGTTGGACTATATTAAAGAAGATGTAGTAGGTTTTTAACTTGTTTTAATGCAACCTTCATCCTCAGCAAAACAAACAAACAAACAGAACAAGTATCAAAACCGCTTGACCACAATAAATATTACACAAGACTTTATGGAAAAAAAATTGGTTTAAAGTAGATGGCTGGAATCGATTTTTTTTTTTTATAGGAGATAGAGAGAATGAAAATGTTAGCAGAGGTGGGAGGAGGGAGAAATTGTAAGGGTTAACCTGTTAAAACTACCAGTGAGGGTTAAAATCTTATTTATTTTCTCTCACTCCTGATGGAAATATAATAATAATAATAATAAAATCTAATATGCCAAACACAGAGGAACTGCTTAAGTAAAAATGGAGTAAAACCCAAAATACTTGATTAATTAAACATGAGTCTGAAATCTCATAAATAACTCTCCAAACTATGTCAAAGTTAAAAAACAGCAAAAGACTGACCAGAACAAATATAATGACACTCAGTCAGTAAGACACCAAACAAAAATAGCAAAGCAAAAACCTACTATGGTTCTGAAAAAGCTACACACAGACAAACATGGGACATCTGGTCTTCAGGGAGCATAAATCCAATCAACATTAACAGAGCATGCAAATTCACAGCAGCTGAGGATCTGACCCCAGCTTTGGTCAACGATTTTTTTTTTCCTTATTATTGTGACTATATTTATGTCTGTATTTTGAAGAGAAAATTACTGATATTTCTTCCACTAAAGAATGCATTGTGGTTTGGCTGACTTCTCTGACAGTGACACATTGAGGACATTAATCTAGGATTATTTTTGTGGGGTTTTTTCTTCTAGAGGTCCCTGTGGTAAGCAACAGCAGGTTTTCTGCTAAATTTCCTAATGGCAAGCAATACAAGTTCACTTATACAGGCTAAAAATAAATAAATAAACCAGTTATCATTCAATATAGCAAGGAAATACAGTACTATGCTAAAAGTGGCATAGCTGACATATCTCTGTGCATTATAATGAATTACTGAAATTACATAAAAAGAATTGATTTATATACATTATTATAAAAAGAATTTCATAAGAAGAATGAAGCATCCACAGGCACAGTTGAAATAAACAATTCATTGGGCCACAGATCCTTCAAAGTGAATAGCAATTCACGAATGAAATATTTAGCCATTAAATGGTGAGTCATAGCGTGTTAAAGAGCATACATGCCTTTTTAATTTTACAATGTAGTATGAAACCTTTTTCCCCCATTAAAGTTAATGATAGAACATCCATTGACGTCAATAGTGTTGGTATTTCACACACTATATTTGTAAAGTATAGATCACATCTACCAACCGTGTGTAATATAGAAAGCAACTGAAGTGATAAAGTAAATTTCTATGACATTTTTAATAATTATTAGGATGTGCTCTGGCTGGCCATTAATTTGAATACTGCATCTCAAAACGTAATCGTCAGGCTCTCTTTTCCTCTGTTAGAGTGTAATAAATTGTTGGGCTAATACAAAAGTTCTTTAAAATAAATTATAAGCTTTCCAGTAACTTCTCTGAGTTTGCATCAGTTAACAAAGTTCTGAAAGCTGTAATAGTATCAGGAGTAGTGAGAGAAAAGAAAATTACCCTGTAAAGATCTGTAAGATAAAAAATACATTTTTCTGACAAATATTAATTGAAATTTTTTGCTGAGTTCCTAGAAGTAGTGACACCGCACAACTCTGTAAACAAACCATTCACATTCTATGCAATTATTAGTGCTTGCATAACTTTTGGGGGTTATTGCATGTATGAATGACACTTCATCTGACCAAGGTCTTGGAGAACAATTTACTTGCATGTATTTACTACTGTTTTGATGGCTTGACAAGAGAATCAACTAGTTCAGACGTCCCTTCCTGGTGGGAAATGGATGGGATCAGAACAGAGAAAGATTCATGTAATCTTCTCTGTGTTATGTCTGGGTAAAGTAAAAGTAATAGTATTAATTCCTTGATAAAATGCTGGAAGATATATAACAGCTAGCTATTATTATCATTCACACAAGGCTATAGAGAATGCATATTAGAGAATGAAAAGTAGTTGTGCCCCATGCTCTGTAATGCCCAAAATAGATGCAGTATCTTGGGATCACAACTCACTGCTACTTTTTTCTCCATTTACTGATTCTGGCCATCTGGTCATATCAAATGCAGTATCACTGATATTATCTACAGTATCCTTTGGTCATGGCAGATCATAAAGTAATGATTTATTTTATTTTTTTAATTGTGAATGTACTTACCATGGTATAAATATAGAGGCAGTAATGAATTTTGCTATGTGGTTTATAGTCATTATTGTTATTAAGCTATTTTTATATTGTAAATACTGTCAGGTGAATTAATTTCAGAAATCAGGTTCTGTAATTTATTTTTTCAAGCACTTTTCTTTAAAATAACATTTTAAAAAGTTTCTCTGGGATTTCAAAATGAAAAAAAAAAAAAGAAAAAGAAAGAATAAGGCAGAATTATTTTCAATAGCTCATGTGTAAAAGAGTCTATGTTTGTAGTCTCCACACCACATCGATGGTGGTTCAAAACTCCATGGAAAAAGATGTGCAGCTGATCTGTGAAATAATACCATTTTTCTAGTTTTAAAAATTATGAGATAAGCACATTATGGTCTATGAAAAATAGTAATTGTTAATACTAGTCCTTTGGTTCAAAAAGTTTTGAGGATTAACACCAAGTGGTCCATGGAATATGAAATTAACCTATTTTTATCATGCTATTTTATATGTCATCTTACCTGGTTTTTTATAGTCAGAGATCCACATATACAGAGAAATTAGGATCACAAAAGATGACTAGATTAGATGGTCTAGTCTAATTTTCTGACTGCATAATCTTTGAATTTTACCTGGTTACCCTCATTGTGAGTTTAATTATGTAACCTAGTTGGAATGGGCTACTCTAGAGACAACTGTGTATATACATAATTGTAGTACGGATGTTTCAGTATGTAGGCAATTCTTTATTCCCACAGTAGTTAGGTTATATCAGTGTGATTTTGAAAGAGCAGCCAGGAGGAAAACATGGTACAAGTGTCACAGTATGTGAACATTATTTGGTGAAACACAATAGCAAGTTGAGTAAGTATTTCAAAAGGGTACTGTAAGTTTTCTGAGTGTGTTATTTCTAGAGCTGTGTGCACCTGGTAATTTGGAGTGATGAAGAGTTCAATATGCCCTTGTCCCAGCTGATATTTATCTATCATGTAGTGTGTGACTAGATCCCAGTGGAGTATATATAATAATTAGACCTACACTTTCCTAACTGTCTACTGTTGATTCACTTGTAGGTTAAAGGGCACAATCTGAAACTCTGTTCTGTTAAAAACATATTAAATATGATATTAGTGGTCTAAAGCTATATACTTCCCTGGAGACTCCCACTTTTAATAACCTCCAGGATAATAGATAAAGCAGAGGGCAGCAATCATTACTGAAATGGATTTTCTGGCAGAATTAGACATCACCTCCAGGAATCAATAATCATTTTAAGCTAAGGGGGTGATTAAATGACCTTCTTTTTATTTTCCTTCATGTTGAGTTGCTTTTTATCTTGATTTAGAGCCACAAAGCCAGAACAAAGATAAACAGAGGACTGGCACCATAACAGAATCACAGTGAGGCCTATCCCTTATACAAGTAAAAGTATGTTACTTTAATCAATGTATTTGCTGCCCAATCTGTGACTTCTGAAGAATTAAACTAAAAATTCTAGATGCAGAATATATTAATGGATTATACCCCAGGCTAGTTCTTGTTTTTAAAAGATTTGCACCATTAGCTTCGCTGCAGCAGGTGCTATATTTTTATATTAAATAATTTATTGCTCTGGAGCTTGCTTGAGGATATCTGTGTTGAATGATAACACTTTCATTAATCCTTTCAGACCATATGGTCTTCTTCCACATCCTCCTGCTCTCTGTGAAGGAGTCTTGGATGACTACGTTTCTTTTTTTCCTCCTGAAGGAGATAGATGGAGAAGTAGCTAACTTCAGTGTGCTATAGTGTTGATGAGCTACAGCTAACCAGGTAAGACTGTTGAAAAGTTGACTTTAAATTCTTGTGAGAATTAGCTTCATTTATTTAACCCTAAAGATCTGTGGGGTTTTTTTCATATCTTCTGAAACATATGCTAGTTTTCTGGGTTTTTTTTGTTGCTGTTCTTTGGAATAGAGGGTGTGAGGGTGTTTGAGTCTAATGAAAATATAGAAGGCTGCACAATCATTGTCTACAAAATAATGTATGGAAAACAAAGGTCTAGAAGTACACTCACAGAAAACCTTACAAAAATAATTGTGCTGTCTGAATGATCAGAGAGGAGGTTGTGCTAATAGCATATAATATAGAGCATAATCTATAGGGACAGTGGTGCTTGTAGGGTACAATGTACTCTCCATTAAAATAAATGCTTGAGGCTGATTTTTGATTAGCTGTTGTCTTCATTGTTGAGTTTTTTGCAAAAGCTTATCTGTAGGGCTAGAAAAGCGCCCCCTTTTTTCCTATGAAACTGAGTTCCATTTTCACTGAAAGAGCAAATAATAACCATTTTAAATATGATTTTCACCTCTAGCTTTTCTTGGAATAAAATGTGGGAGTATTATTTCAAACATCTGTTCTGGGACCCTACTGATCTGATCCAACATCAAACACCAAAGTGTCATGCCCTTCGCAGGGAGGGATCAATACCAATGAGGCAACTACAGCAGAAAGAGAACATGGCTGAGTGACTCTGCTCTCCCTCATCTACTCACTCTCCTAACTCCCGTTTACTTTTATAAACTCTTGCAATGCCATTCAGTCCCTGACTTCACTGCTTTCCTCCTCTGACTGCGTCAGATGTCATGAGAGCTCCTTAAACTCTGGATAATGTTCTGAGGCTGAGGATTAAGACAAGATAGACTTTTCTTGTCACCCAAAGGTGGGAACTGGCAGCTCATCTTTTCCAGTAGAAGCTTTCCTTGGGACAGCCTGATAAAATTAGTCCTCCTGGCAGATTAGAAAATATTACAGTGTTGGAGGGCTTTGGACTCTGATGTAGAGTAGATGGTTGTGATGGATGTTCCTTCCCTTTTTTCTTACATAGAAAAACAGTCTAAAGAATTAAGTATAACTAGCTCTATTATATGTCAAGATTCATGAACCAGAAATCCCAGGATGACATTTGTTGCAGATAATTTCAAATCCATTTCCTCCTTCGCATGCCTTTAAATATTCTTTTAAAGTTAGTCCATATCAATACTGCATTCTGATGAAATACAGATAAAAGAAAATATTTCATTACTATGAAATAATTGAACAATAATTACATGCCTTCATATTGCCTAATTCCAGGCACCACAGCTAACACTTGAAACTACTCCCATAATCAATAAAGAAAAACAGGCACCTCATTAGGAAGGGTAGAATTTACCCACTGGCCATAGAGCCTGTTTTTAAGTGTAGACTAGATTCCAAAGTTTTAAAGACCCAAAGTCATGTGAGAAGAATCCTCCCATGTGTATGTCCATATAGTCTGTTCAGAAACTTTTGTGTACACGCCAGGAAGGTGAATCCTGAAAACTTAATTTCAAAACCCAAATTTAACTACTAAACAGCCTAGAAATTTTATTATAGAGCAGCAAAACTTAATAAGGTCAGGAAGTTTAAATGGAAAGTTATGAGAGCCCTATATCTATAAAATATATTATAAATATATCTCTCTTGTTGGAAAGATTTCAATAGGAAAGGATTCTTTTGGTTCCAAAGAAACAGATATGCACAATAAATCATACAGGTAGCTTAAGTTGCCAACCTTGTTAGCAATAGCTAGTGGCTAGGTGAAAGTTTTCATTGTAATGAGATAAAGAAAGGAATGTTGGAAGTATTTTATTTGACCCATCACACATATATTTTGTACAAAATTATACAAAGAAATCAGTACCCATTACGGCATTAAATGCATAATGGGTCACCACGATATCAAATGAATCTTATTTTTCGTGTTTTACGTCTTAAGGCTTCAAGACCCTTCTGTCACTGCATCATCCATGCTGGCATACATGCATTTTCTTACAACATATTGGGTGAAGGAAGTTAGTTTTATTTAACAACATCCACTATTGCCTCAACAAATTTCAGACTGGTCATTTCTGATCTCCATTATCACTCCTAAATTAGTTGTGCTGACCAGGTAAGAACTTTCTCCATGTATTAAGTGGACCACTAGGGAGCCAAAGCAAGTCTTCTGGCTGTGAACCAAGAGTATCAATCCAGTGCCAGAAGAGCTTTGAAGAACTTCCTACAGGAAACAAATGATGGTTAATGCCCAATAAAGTTGTTTGCTTCGATTCGTGATTAGCTCAGTAGGAAGGTAAGGTCTGTGAAATGAAGAAGAATCATGACATGTTATTAAATCTGCCCTATTTGTGAATATACACAAATGCTGGGAATAGGCAAGCTGACTAATTAGGATTCAGGTACCTCTAAAATCAGGTACTTTCAGAAAGACTGAGAACTAAACATTACCTCACAGGTTATGTATTAGAGGTAATATATTAGAAAGGTTTGCCTGTAGAAGTGGAAACAGGGACAGCAGGAGAGAGTACAAATCCTGAATTTCTCCAGTGAAATCTCACTTTGTAAAAATGCCCAGAAGTTTCAAGGAAGAGAAAATCTTATAGAAGGATAAAATAAGTTGTGAATGTCCACTAACAGCTGCTTACTGTGATATATATTAACTTTATTATTTATGTTTGGTTTTGAGGGCCTTTTAGAGTACTTTTTATATTGTGAAAACTTAAGGCTGAACTCCAATTAATAGCCAGGAACTCCAGGTTAACAAAGGATAAAAAATGGTCAATATTAATATTTTAAGCATTTTAAGAGAAGGAAGATAAGAAACCTAGCATGCATGGAAATTACTCAAATAAAGCAATAAAGCTCATCAAAGTGAACCACACCATCCAATAATTAACTGTGAAGAGAGTTCTATATTCCAGCCTAGAAATAGGCTAAATGATAATCATTAAGGTCCATCTTTCACAGTTAGAGGACACAGGCCTGGCTCCTTGGTCGGTGCCAGTCACCTCCATTCACCCAGCAGGGAAAAGCACTCCCACCTCTGTGCACTGCTTCACAGCACAGCCTAGGATGAGCACAGTTTGTCCAGCTGATGTGTATTCCCTGACTATGCAATCCCTTTTGAAGAAAAGAAGTGCTTGATTTTGGATAGCAAAGTTCATGCCTGCTGGAAACACAGACTGATTAGTAAAATACTTGCAAGTGTTTTGATACGAATAAATCACAAATGATGCAAGTTATGCTTATTTCTCTTATTATTTCTTTCTTATTTCTCTTATTATTTCTCTTTTCCTGAATGTATTAATTTTTAAGGTTTTTTCATAGCAACATTATAGTGGATGGAATTAACAGGAAATGAGAAATTTATACTCATGTTGAGTATTTTCAATAATTAATCTATTGGTTCATTTTTGTTAATATGGCAAGCCTGGAATCTGGTTGATTTCAACAAATAGATTTAAATGCCTTTGGAACTTAAAGGAAGCTGTATTTATGGAGATGAAATCTGATTTCTAATATTTTTTTTCCCCCTAAGGAAACAGAATTAGCACTTCCTGCAGTAACTTGCGGAATAAAGTTGCATATATGACAAGTGTCTTTATGACAAGTCCATGAGTGAAGTGCATGTTCTGTGCTGTTTATAATATTAAGTGTAAGTAATATATCAGTCCAGGAACTTACGTTACATGAAAGAATTAAGTAGTCTAAAGAGCTATTTATGTTTGTATTCACAGTCAAAGAAGCTGTGATATAGCTTCAATCTAAAATGTGCTTAGGAAGACACAGGAGAAATAAAGAACATTTTGTTAATAGCTCATGTTATTACATCTTTAAGAAAAAAAAGGGAAATGTGCCTATTGCTAATAACAAAATCAAAATGATTAGACCATGAATATTTACATGCCTCAATATCATTAAAAAAAAAAAAAAGAAAAGAAAAAAGGGAAAAAAAGACACAAGGCTTAGTTTGATTGAGTTTCCATGCAGCTGTCTTCACAATATTTTGTTACAAATCACGAGGATTGTCACCGACTTAAACAAAACAGAGATTTAATATAACCTTATAGTACTTCCTTAAATAAAAATGATGAATGGAATTCATAGATCTGCATCACTTATTAATAAATAATAAAATAATCATTCTCTGATTGGAGGAAATTCATGAATCATATCTCTGTGTGAGTGGAATATGTATTAAAAGTATAATTTAATTCAAATGTGCATGTTATGGCTTTCAGAATAGTTTTATTTTTTACTATAAAATTAACTGTAGAGGGTTTTTTGTCTTCTATTCCTTTAAAAAAAAAAAAAATCTCTTTGTTTTCTATTTTCTTACATTGCTCAGAGCACAAATCCTCAATATTAAACAGACATTTACACAGTAGCTATTTAGAGGACTAATATAGTCAATTAGTGTTTTAAAATAGTTTAATGTGTGGATTTTATGCACACGTTTTTATATGCAAACACAGTAGTCTAAGTTGAGAGAGAAACTTTGGATAAATAAGTTACGTGTTATTTGGATAACTTTGATTTCAGTGGGGCTGCATTGAAGATCCTATCTTCAAGTGTGTGCCATAAACGCAGCTCCGAAAGGTAGGAAGAAATGTATCTGGTAAATAGACAGCAGTTCTATTAGGCTTTTATCCAAAGCTTCTCAGCCTCCAAGAAAAGAAATAGATTTTAGTCCATTATTCATGGCCATTGCAGTGTTCTAGGTTTCTGCATTTAAGCAAACACCTTTTGTAGAAGCACAGTTCAGTAAGAACCACAAGGCTTAGTTTTGATTTTTGTTCCTTATTCTGCTGCTGTATGAGGAATACAGACTACAAAAACACCTTTTTGCTAGCATTTCCTGATTCCTGATTCATCTTGATTGCAGTACCGGGAGCAAGAACTGTTCTGAAATTATATTTAATGGAGGCAAAACGTTGACTAAGTTTTCCACAGAGATTGAAGCTGGCACTTAGAAAAAACAAAGTTCTTTTGCAGTTTGTGTAGAATATCTGCTTCCTTGCAAAACTCAATGAAACAAAAAGACATTAGCCTCTGAGAAGGCACAGACTAAACCCGATGATCACTTTTTACTTCTATAATGTGTAGACACAAAACCTGTTCTCTGAAAGTCTCAAATTTGCCAAAAATTTGGAAGAGACAGTTTTTCTACTTCCCATGTTTGAATCTTTAATTTTTTTCTAATTGTAGTCTAATCATAATATCCAAAGATAAAATGTTGTCAACATAGTAAAAATTAAGTTTTGTTAATCCTAAAATCAGAAGCAACGTTTATAATTTATATCAGCATTATCGGTTTATGTCGGATTCAGTTGCAGTGTGTATTTTCCCTCCTTGACTCTAACAGAAATTAATTAAACATATCAGGATACAATATTATTATGGTAATTGCACAGAAAAATGAATACAGAGACATGAGAGGGAACCTTCTGAAATTTTCAGATATACTATGGCAGAAACTATGTCTGCGACTCTAAGGCTACCCATCCTGATTTATCAACAAAATACTCCACAAACTGTCACAATTTCCTCTTTGCAGTTAGTACCCCCATTTCTACCAGGCTTGTATCCAAACCCTGGCATAACTTAATTTCTCACAACCAATTTCATAATAGCACTAGGAACTGCTGACGGACACAGATTGTCAGACCTGTAACTTCAGCCCTATTATTTTCTTTGCAGAATGCTTTAGACCCTCCTTCTCCACTGCATACCTCTACAGCACCTGGTGCAAAAGCAACACAAACAGCCTCCTAGCATCCTGCAAAGAATGGCAAATTTCCCTGACTCTCATCCATCCCATTCACATGACGCTCTCCCACCACCAACCTGCCCTCATCAGCTGTTTGCACTAATAGGTTAGATAGAAATGTGAAGCAGAAGGTGGGCAGGGCAAACATTTGTGGGAAAATAATCCTGTCAGCTGCCTCTGCAAGATTCAATAGAGCTTTTTTCCTGAGAGCAATAGAGGCTTGAAAATGCATTCTGTTCTCTGCTGTCAGTTGGAAATGGTGCCGTCAAAGCTTTTGTTACGGCAGTGACAATTTCTGAGTTGTCTGTGTTGACACAACCCTCACGCTGTCCTTGGCTAGGTGAGTCTGGCTTTCAGCTCTGATGAAAGGAAATGAAGTTCCAAACCATTTATTTCTCATTCTACGAATGACAAAAGCTGCAGACTGCTTAAAACAAGTGACGGGCTTTGTAAAATCAGAAATTATTTTACTGTCAAAATATGACTGAGGTATAAAATGTATCTGTGCTCAGTACAAAAACAGATAAGCTAGGGTTGTGATAACCCCTAAGGAATGTTATCTAAATCTTGTCTCTTCCTCAGCAGTGTTGTTTGTTTGGTTTTTTTTTTCTTTCTTCCTATAGACGAATGTTCATCAGAACTAGATTATTTAACATGAACATACCAGTTCTGCTGATTTTTTTTTGTAGAGAAAGGTTTTTGCTAAGCCAGCTGGTTAGTGGGTGTGAGTCATGGACAGCAGCATGATGATGATATTCTGTTGGAATGTAAGTGAAAGAAGTTCAAGTTTCTGCTTTGTTTTTCCTCTCAGTGGCAGGTGACTGTTTAACCCCCAAGCTACTGAGATTTGGATATCTCTCATGTTGGACCTATTCCTTTTGTGTGAGTAAACAAACATTCAATAGAAGAGAGACATGGACAACTATCTTCAGATTAATGCTTTTGCCGTCAGACTGTTGTCAGTACCAAGGCCCTAAATGTAACTATTAAAAATTCTACAAATGATCTGTGGTTTGTGTCAGGATGGAATTACAGAAAAAAATAAATCTGGAAAGCTTGCAAGCTATCCCCGTTAGCCATTTTTAAGAACATACCTTTCTGCAGCACACTGGTACTCAAAGCTTCCAGTTACTTTAGTGTGAGTACTGCATGTGAGCTTTTTATTAGAAATCTTGTCTCTTCCTCAGCAGTGTTGTTTGTTTGGGGGGAAAAAAAAAAAGTAGTAAAAATGTGTCAGCAGCCTTAATTAACACTTATTGCACAAGATCTGCCAACCTGCTGTGCATAGGCAGTTAATAAAAAAGGCAGGGAACCTAAGGAATAGTCCACGCTCATTTATCCATCTAAGCTGAGCCAAAATAAGAGTAGCTGGCACTGGGCTTTAACAGAATAGCATCTTAATTGCTTATCAGGATGAGAAAGGTGAGGGGCTTACCATTGCCAGTGAGAATTCAGTCTGTTCCCTCAGGAATCTGGATCTTTTCCTTGGCTGCATTTTTTATTTTTAACATCATTGATATATTTTTATAAGGTTAGCAGGTTGCAGTTAGCAAACTGTTGAATTCAATTTAGTTTTGTTTTCATGATAAAACTTTATCCTCCGAGAATTCTTTTCACAGGATTTCTCCTCTTCTTTTCCAATGACTGGCAGCAGAGACACTTTGTTGAATGACCTTTACTGTTTAGCTGGGTTGAGAGTATAGTCAGATACTAGAGAAAGGTTTTGTTTCATTTTTCCTGCTATAGTTCTACTGAAAAGTTAAAATTCAATAGCCGAATCAATCTTTGTTTTGAGATTTTAATTGTGTTTGCTGTAGCAATCTGCCTCCTCACCTTGGTAGGGCTAGATATTTACAGAGTCTGTAGCTTCTAACTCAGCCAAAACACTTTTTGAAATCAATCAGTTTTGCTTGAATGAGTAACACCAAGAAAAGACATTTAAGTGTAGTCATCACTTTCTAAATACTGGTGCTATGACACTGTTATAAACTGGTATATATCCTACGCTTTTAAATAAATGTTTCAAGTATAATAGAACAGTTTTATTACGCTATGATCACCACTATTTCAAATCACACCTTCATATACTGGTGTCATTGTGTGCAAGTTGGTAATCTTTCTCCTAGAAGTTAAAGCAGATGGATCTTCAGGAGGTCAGTGAGACTGACCAGTATGGAACATCTCCAAAATAACATCACTCTACAAGCTCTGCATTCTTATGGACATATCCAAGGTGTGGATACTCTTGAGTGGAGCTCCTAAGTCACCTTAGGCAGGCGATTCCTATTTTTTTATTTTCTTTAAATGCTGTTTTTTTCCCCCTTTCAACACTTGGAAGATGGATTTTTAATTTATTTATTTATTGCTTTATTTTATTTTTGTTATCTGAAAGGTGTTCATTCCAGGGACAAGTGTATGCATGTGAGATTAAGATGTCTGAACACTAGCGTCTAGTGCAGTTTGGGAGTTTCAACTGTCAGCAAGGTGAAATACCTTATGTTGTCTGAAATAGAACAAGACAGCGATGTTTGAGCAGGTAAATCACTCACACAGTGTCTCAGACATTGATTCTTTTGAATTCTTAGTCAACAGAGTGCATAGTTTAATAACCTGGGTGGTCACCAGGTGAAAATTTCTAGTAATGATGTTTACTGCTTTCGTGCCTGTGTTCCCACCACTTCGCACTGGTAGGGAAGTGGTATTAGCCATACAGGTCCCAGTGAAGGCTTGTGTTTATTTCCCCAGTATTTTGTACTGAATTTGCCAGCACCAATCAGAAACACAGTCTCGCTATATGTATTGCATCTTCTGTATTTGTGTGTTGCTTCAAAACATAACGTGCTGGTGAATTTGTGTGAAAAGCCTGCCTTTGTGAATCTATACCAAATATATATAACAGTTTTAAATAGTCTGTCCTGGATCACTTAGCAGAATACTCATCAGCTTCCTAACACTTTAGCCCGTCTAAGAGCATTTTGCTTATCATCTCTGAAGCTGATCTTCAGCTGGTATAATTTATGAAGTAAAACTCTACACGTACTGATTGCCTGTCATCCTCTTTAGTGCCGTCAGTTTTTTCTGGGCCCAGTTTTATGATGCAGCTGAAAAGGCAGAATTCTGCCAAATAAGGTAGCATCCACTTGGATGTCATGAGATGGCTGATGCAGCCTTTTCTTGATTTCTGATACGGTTTTCATATTACTGTTACAAAGAGAGAAATACACTAAAATTTTGTGTCTTGTGGTTTATACTATTCCCATGAATTCATAACATTTTGGAAAAGGTGGTTTGCAATATTTTTTTTCACAGATACGGTTGTTGTTTAATTAATGTTATGTCATGACTCTAAAGAGTTTAAGACAAAATTTTGATCCATGTAAAAACTAAAATGAGAGAGAGAAATACCTCGAACACAGAGAAAAAATGTAGTTCAGAAAACCAGCATCAGTAATGGGGAGAAAAGGCGTCGGTGCTCTGGTTGCTGAAGTAATTTTAGGTCCTATTCTGCATGCTGGCATCCAGAAGATGGATGAATGCTCAGTTAAGTTGTGGCTTTTTTTTTTCTCAATGGGCCATATATATCTCAAGGAGCTTAAATGGCAGGTTGCTTTGATGCCACCAAGGTAATAAGGAACCTATTTTACTGTTTTAATTTCCTGATTTAATAATCATAGAATCATAGGGTTGGATGGCACCTAATGTTATTTCCGGCTTTGTAATCAAGAATTTCACCTTTTGCATGTCTAGATTAAACATTCATGCTTTTGATTTTAAACTTCTGCATGTTTTTAAAGACTGAAGTCGAGAAGGCTGAGAAATAAGAG
This sequence comes from Rhinoptilus africanus, assembly GCA_013400135.1. Lineage (NCBI taxonomy): Eukaryota > Metazoa > Chordata > Aves > Charadriiformes > Glareolidae > Rhinoptilus > Rhinoptilus africanus. The sequence goes on along the minus strand of VXBO01002668.1, from coordinate 238,482 downwards.
ACACTTGCTTTCTGCAGAAACAAAAGATGTGCATGCAATGAGACACCCCAACAAAGTCTCAGAAACCCACAAGCTGAGATTAATCTGGGAATATCAAGATTTATAATTATGCATCTTGTTTTGCTGCAGGGGGCAGTTTGTGGGCAAGGTGACAGCTTACAAGGCACCATTTTTGGAGAAGGACATTGCCTAATCTGGTGAAAAAAGACATTTAGCGGCTCTTGTTGCTCCCTGTTAAATTATACAGAGGCAGGTGCAGGCTGGAAGAGTTGCAAAGTCCTGGTGACTTCTCAATCAAATCTTCTTCTGAGGTCTAAGAAAAGTCCCTCCTAGCTATAATTTCTTGACTTGGAGTTAACATTCTTTGTTACCAGAAGTCAATCAGAAGTAGAGCTTTCATATCTTTTGCTTTTTGTTTGTCTACATTTTTATACTATGTTAAATGCCAATCAGAGTTCGCAATCTGACATTATAAAACCAACCTTAGGAGTTTCTGAGGAATGAAAACGAAGGGAGACATATGCCATCAGTTGTTAGAAATCACTTGATTGCTTTTGTTTTTCATTACTGGTACTCTTCTGCTGTGTGTCATCCTTTCAATGATTTTTCTTCTTATGAAATGCATAGAAACAGTGGCTGCAGCAGAGCAAAGCAGTTAATCCGAAACCATGGATGACATCTGGTACTTGTGCTTTCCAGTTCTTTGTTTTTAAAGGTTGTCTTAGTCATTTTTGTTATTTGTGTTTACATTTTCCTGTTATTGAATCTCCAGCTGAATTCATTTGAAGTTGTGCAGTTCAGCTGGATTCTCCTACATGTTTCTCCAGATCTTGATAATGTATTCTGGGTCTGTAAACTGGGGTACTCCGTGACTGATGTTCTAGAGATTTCTTGAAATAATCTCTTTTGGCTAGCACTGCAGAGAGTGCTATTTTAATTCTTTTAGCCTGCCTTTTATTTTTTCTGAGACAGTGATATATTGTTTTAGTTCTTCTATGAATGTTTTCTCATCTGACTCCCATATTCATTTTGAGCATTTCCTCCTTCTTTCTGATGTTATCACCTTTGCAAATAGTATGAGTTTGATTTAACCTTCCCACACACTCCTTTCCCCCCCACACTGCCTCAAAGAGGTTTTTTTCAAGATATATTTTTTCTTTCTCAGTGGAAGATGCTGGTATTTCTCAAGGGAAGAGTGAAGCTGATGAATTCACCATCATTTCAGAGACTTCTTGAGCAGTTTTATCAATGGCCCAGACTCCTTATGTCAGACATTGACCATGACTGAATTCAAGGATTCCTGGGTTTTGCCGTTTATGCAGGGCTGGGTTCCGACTGCTCAGCAAGATAGGTCAGACGCTGATTGTTCCAGGCACTGTCCTCAGCAAACAGCTATACTGCCCATCTGCCTGGTCCTATCTGGGGCTGCACCACACTCTAGTTGCATCCAAAAAGCTTGCCCGACCCCTCTTAAAAATAAATGTTATTGCCAGTTTGGATAAGACAAAATTGAGACAGAGTATGGCCAGCTGCAAGTTTATTTCTTCTGCCTAAATAAACCAGTGTCTACACTGTGTGTGTCTGCCTACACATCTATCAGCAGCTATCTGAGTCAGAGTGGGGTTCAGAGGAGGGCCAGGCATAGACAGACAAATGCACCCTGTTGCTGGGGTTAGGGAACCTGCAGCACCCTGAGGTGCTCCGGAAAGACGAAGTCTGGAGGACCAGCTCTGTCCCTTGAAAGTCCTGCAGAGCCTGCCCTAAGAGGGTTAGCTCCTTTGCTTTCTCTTTCAAAGCCATGATTTTGCTGTGGTCCCATCATTCTGCTGCCTGAGGCAGCAGCTCATAGAATCATAGGGTTGGAAGGGATCTCTGGGGATAATCTAGTCCAAACCTCCTGCCAGAGCAGGGCCTCCCCAGTTATTACGCCTGTCTTTGCTTATTATTTCTGATTTTTTGTGTGTGTGTGTGTAGTATGGTAACAACCAGGAGCACAGTGAGAAGCAAGGAACCATTTCGCTGTAGATGCTGTACAAACCACAAGTGAGCAGAAAAGAATCACCAGATAATTTCATAGAATGATTTGAGTTGGAAGGGACCCTGAAGACCATCTAGTTCCAACCCCTGTGACATCTCCCACTAGACCAGGTTGCTCAAAGCCCCATCCAAGCTGGCCTTGAACGCTTCCAGGGATGGGGCATCCACAAATTCTCTGGGCAACCTGTTCCAGTGCCTCACCGCCCTCACAGTAAAGAATTTCTTCCTGATATCAAATCTAAATCTCCCCTCTTTCAGTTTAAAACTGTAACCCCTCATCCTATCACTACACTCCCTGACAAAGGGTACCTTCCCGTCTCTCCTGTAGGTCACCTTTAGGTACTGGAAGGCTGCTATAACATCTCCCCAGAGCTTCCTCTTCTCCAGGCTGAAGCAATATATGAAGCTTGTGACAAGATGTAGATAGAGACATATAACAGCCTTAGAGAGCAACAGTTATCTGCTTCATAGACAATTCTCTGCCTACCAGCAAGCTAAACATGGATATGTTTATAATTCTAATTTATGTTTGGTCTTTCCCCTTGATGATCATGTGGCAAATGCGCTGTCAGAACTTGGCTGTCTTCATCCTAACTGTGTCTCCTGCCCTGGTGTAAGGTGGCATTGCATGGCACTGAGTTGCATTTGTCTCAGAAAAACACGAGTTAGCATTTTCTGCGGAAAAGGAGCTTGTCTTCAATGTAACTCTCCATACTACACAAAACACTTAAACTTGCATCTGTTTTGTATGAGCAGTTTCATATAAACGGAAAAATGAGTTAGAACTTATGCATTCCCGAGCAAAAACCCTGTATCTCAACAATCCAATTTCCCTTACTATGTTTTTTTCTATGGTGAGCTTCTCACACAACCAAACAACATATCCAGTGCAAAGCAGGGACAAACATGATCCTGCTAGCATCTGCAGCACTTCATTCAAGAAGCAAGGCACTTTACCTATTAACTTGGAATTACTGTGATTAAAGCCACTTGCTTTCAGAAAAAGGCAGAAGAATATATATTTTTTGAAGTAGATCAAAGGTAAAATAACATTAAAAAGCACGGTGGCTTAGTTCAGTTCTACCATAGTCTTTTGTAACCAAGTTAAATGAAAAAAAAAAAAAAAGAGTGAATTAAATATGGAATTAAGTACTCAGGTAGAATTTATGTGTCATTAACCTCAGATTAAATTCTATTACCAAGAAAATAAAGCTTCAAGGGAACTCAGTACTTTTTTTAAAGGGGAAATGGAGGGCAAATAATATTTCCATAATTAAAGTCTTAAATCAAGTTAGAGAGACTGATCCAAATAAAATTACCTACACATTGCAATATGAATCAGAAGTTGTAGAAAACACCATTCAATTTAGTTACTAATTGCAAGTGATTATTGCTTGAGTGATGGTGTTAAATTCTGAAGTTAGATTAGAGGTAGAATATTTTAGGCTTAATGTTATGGCTGGCTGACAGATTTTCTCTTGCTACATTTGACAGCACCACTACTGTATTTAGTGCAAGGGTTTGAACTTCCGTCTGCTAATTTTAAAAGAAGTTAGTAGCAGAAGTAAGGCATTTTCTGTGAGTGATCCTTCACACAGAAAGCCATTCTCTACTCCCTCTCTCATGATTCACTGAAGGCAGACTCTTTAACCTTTCTTAGAGTTTATTAAGGAGTTGCTCTTATTTCTCTGGCTTATGATGAAAGGGGTAGGAAGGAATGTCTGTTGGATACGTACAAGACATTCTTATTTATCATCACTAATATTCCATTTCTCAAGACTGAATGGATTTCATTCTTCATTCTTGCATATTTCAGTAGAATAAGGAAGCAACTGGAACAGTACCATCAAATAAATTAGGATAAAATAAAAACAACTTATTAAATAAAAGTGTTTTTTTAGACTAGTAACCTAAAGGTCTATTAGGAACCATTCCATTTGCAAATTATGACATGAAAGTAAAACTACATTTGCAAAAAGAAACCTAAGTACCTCCTCAGCAGGATGTATACATGGACTTCTTACGAACTGTTCCACTGCTTTTAAAGGCTTTTGTGTCATGACTAAAAAAGTACATATATATTATACAACTCTGCCCATGCACACACATACACACACATAGTCTCAAATATACAAATGACTACAGAACCTGCCTTTTATTTTCAAATCCTGAAAATGTATTCGGAGTGTCTTCTGATATTTGTCTTCAAAACTTCAGTCCTGTGATAAGGTCAATGCACAAGAAAATTAGTTTCTAGGTTTCAAATACAAAGTAGCTACTCTTCATAATTTTAGCACTAAAAAAAAACCCAAAAAAGTCAAATAATTAAACTGATGCAAAGGATTAAAAAAAGAGTATCTCCTGGTTTTGGCCCAATCTCTTAAAACAGTACTGGAATGCTGTCTTGTAACAAGAAACAATGTAAACATTATTTCTTTCTTTTAATATACATATAAGCTGTTTATTAGCATACACATGTATTGTAATATACTGACAATAGGAGCCTCATAATCACTCTTCTGTTTTTCCAGTAAAGGTTTTTACTTTTTTTTCCTTCATTAACTAATTCAAACAGTTACAGATCTTTAATTAAAGCTGAATCAGAATTTTTGATACACAGGAAATTTTTAGTTCCTCTTCCAAACACAGAAAATAAAATCTTCTGTGGGGTAGAGGAGAAGCACATTTATGAACTTGGTGAAAGTGAAGGCAAACATAACATAAATGTGGAAAATAGAAATATTGGAACACTCTAGTTTTTTTTTATTGAGCAAAATATTTTTATTTTTCATTTTGAAATGACATTTTTATTAGTAAATTAATTTATTCTGCCTAACCCAAATTCTTCAAGTATCACATTACATTATTAGGCATATTTTTTGCCAGCCATTGAGCAATTGTTGCAAGGTTTGATAGTACTGTTCCCAAAGATAAGCTCTTTGACAGCTCCAAAATGGAAAGATCAACAGAAAATATTATGTTCCAGAGAGGTTTGATGTCAGTCCATTAATCATAAATTTGAGCTTATTTTCCATTTTGCAGATGAATAGATATTAAGTAGCTGGCTTGAATTTTCCAAGTATAGTTTCTGGATGCACATTCATAGATGTCTAATTTTTATACTGGGAAAAGCTCAAAAAGCTTTAGATTTAATGTCGCTTAGATATTTTCTCTCAAACTTAACCATAAGACTATGCTCTATTTTCCTATGCTCTATGCTCTATTTGGTCAATTTAAAGCCCTATCAAGATTAAGATTTCCCTCTACATTTTCTTAAATGTGACAATATTGAACTTTTATTCAATATCTTTTTTTAGGGAGGGAAGGGTTAACTATAGGGGAAGAATTCCAAGTAGGAAACTTCAGTATTACTCCTGAAATTTTAGATTAAAAGTTAGATAATAATTTGGTTTCGGCATTAAACATTCAAATAATTGTGTTGATTGACTTCACCAAATTATCTAATTAGAATTTATATCCAAGTAGATAGCAATCTCCTTAAATTTATAAAGATTAATTATTTTTTATAATTAATCTGATGTTTTAATTTTAATTTTATATGGAGTCCACCTTGATTAATTTGATTTTGATAAGATTTTGATCTGACAGTCCTAGTGAAGCTTAGCTTTGGGGAGATATTTTTGAAAGAAAGAAAAGGAAAGAAAAGAAAAAAAACCCCACACATTTCCTACAATGAGCAGCATGGGTCCATAGCTGTGCAGGAACTGGGTGGATACCAGGTGGCCAACTTAAAAGGCTAATCTGTTTTCCCTAATTAGTCTTTGGTTCCCACACATCTACCTCCTGTAATGCAACAGGGTGCAGCAGAATCAACACAAGCACATGTCGGAGCAGAATTACTTTCTGTCACTTGCTCCTCTTAGACACATTAACAATTCACTTCTTGTTTACTGGTCTGTGTTCCTCTACTGCAGCAACCTGACAGCTGCTGCTGATCCTCTCTAATCTGTATTTTAAACCATTCTCATTCTTAAATTCCCCATTTGAAAGCAACCCTCCCATGGGTTTGGGTTTTTTATTGTTGGTGTTGATTTTTACCTGGCTTGAAGAGTCTGATGAGAGAGACCGAGCAGAAGTGCTCGCTAAAAGGCACGATGGTTGTCCTTGCCATTATTGATAGGGCAGTCATTGCCTCCCATAGATATAAATTCCCTATCCATCTAGATCACAGAGCTACTTTGTAATCCAAGCGGATTGATATGCTTAGCGGATTGATATTCTATTGTTCAGACCTGACTTTAGGACTAGATTTCCTTTATAAACCGTCACTCTTCAATCTTGAAGGCATCTGCCCTCAACTGTTTTGACCTTTGAGACATTGTAAGGCTTTAGATTTAATACAAGTTACAAACCACCTGAGAAAGTCGAGACTTTGGGAAGCTTAATCAGCCCCTTGATAGTTTCTCAACAGGAACAACTTCCCAAGCACCTCTCTCTGGCACTTCCCCAACCTTAGCGTTTAGACCTTTCATGAGCTCTTGATCCACTTTTAACTCCTTGAGTGTTGAACTATGAAGTGGTTTGGTGTTTGCTTTTTTGTTTGTTTTTTTTTTTTTATAAGGTGCATTGATTTAAGCTTTTGGCAGCCCACTCTTTAACTGCATGTGGAGGATTTCACTAACTCCAAGTTTTCATTCAAACTGACATCTTCCTTGACATCTGACATGACTGCCAGGACTTCATACATTTAATTGCCCAAATGCTCAGCAGGAATGAACAGGAATAACCCCTCAGACTTCAGCAGAACAGTATGAATTTAGACCAGCTGACAAAGCTGGAATTATATGGGCATTTTGAGACATTTCACTTTATCTATCTCTTATGTTTCTTTTTTTGGATGGGCCCACTCCACATGCATTCTTACCAAATTCATACATGATTTTACTTCAGTACCATGCTAATAAATAATAAAATGGAAACATTTTTTCCCCTTCAGTCAGCACCAGATTTTACAGTTTTGGATGACCTCAAAAAGTAATTCCGTCCTTTTCTTTACACATAACAAATTCATGCCCCCATGGCCTCATCATCTGATGTAGGGCAGCCAAAGGATTTCAGTGAGATGATACTCTGGGATGTTCTCCAATTTTGACTGATTCTCAGTGGAATTTTTTCAAGGGCACAGTCATCTCTCATGTCCTCAGCTCCCAAAGGAAATCAAAGAGACTTTGCTATATAACTTCCTCTTTGGTCTTTGAAACTCTTCTTTTAAAATAAGGTTTTAAAAAAGAAATTACGTTTCTAAGCTTTTACGTTCACCAATAATATCTGCATACTCTTCAGATGAAAGTTACATGAAGGAAAAGACTGAGAAGTTTTTACGACTTTATCAAACAGTGAAAATAGAAATCAAGACACTTTTTTGACACTTTTGAAAAGTTTAGTTTCATCAGGTGAGTCTCGAACAAAGCTCTAATCATTATAGTATTGCAAGCATTGCTTAGTATGTGAGATGTTACAGAGTAGTTTCCTACTTGCCTGTATGATGTGCTTAACGATTTCAAATCCTCTGTAGAATGTTGTGTTGATTTTCACTCCATGTCCTTATTTTATGAATTCTCTTACACAGATTTTTGTAAGTCTGTCAAATACTTAGTTTTTGAGACTGAACTGAAGCTTTCTTTTCTCTTCTTTTCCCTTAACTGTGCTGCTAATTAGTTTTGGTAATGAAGGTGTAATCTGAATGTAGAGGTGTAATTTTATGGGGTTTTTGATGAATTTTTGTAACCTGCAATAATAAAGTTCTACCAGGAATTTGGGATTCATGGTAAAGTAACAAGAATGATGTTGGAAGGTCTAATTATGGTAATTCCCTAGACTGGGAAATATAATTAGAATGTACCAGTCATCATCTCATATCACTCATTAGCGGTGACAAAAATTTTTAAATAAAGCTTTTCATACAAGCTGAAATATTTAACATTGTAATTATGAAAACCTTTTATTTCAGACATAGTGGTTTTCATGAAATGCAGAGGGATCAACCAAAATGACCAAAAGAAACTGTTGGAGGCCTCCTCTGACAAACTTTAAAAGTGCAAGTGACAATTCTTGATGAACCTTAAGAAAACATCAAAGCAAGGAACTTTTGCTCCTATAATAGCCTGAAATGCCACGTGCACCGCATGCTGCAGTAAGGCTGAGTGGTCTTTCACACAGAACCCATCACAGAATAAATATAGTCCAAGGATATTTAAATAATAGAATCTCTCTCCCATCCCAGCATAAACTTTGTATACTACTCAGAGTCACCTGTTGTCTGTACACCCTCTGCTCATTTAACCTACACCTAGACGTGGCGAATCTCCATTCCATTTTGCCAGTGCCCTAGTTAAAGTCGGGACTGGTGCAATGAAAGTGTTGGCAACGGACTAAAACCACCCTGGTTTTGACCCATCTCACATATAGTTTTCTCTGGTTTTTTTTATGTTTCCCTTTTTAACTACTGAATTTCTACTTTTTGTGATGTATGTGTGATAAAGCTGACCAGGACAGGCTCGTCTCCACAGGCCTGCCATTACAGTTTAAAGCTGATTATTTTTACTGAGAATCTCTCTTAAAGGTCCACACATAAAGAGCTTTATCCTCAAGGCCACTTCCGTTTGTTCCTCAAGTGTCCTCCTGCCCTTTGGAGTTCAGTTCTTAGACACTCTGAGAGAAAAGTAAGATGCCACTGAGGAGTTCTCAGAGACTGAGAAACAATAATATTAAGACTGATATGAACTATGAATCGAAATACATACATGTACACATCAGAAGAAACAGCAAAACAAGGGTTAAGAGAGTGGCATGTATTGTTAACAAAAAACACCATTCACAGCAATAAAATTGAAAAATGTGTTGTTTCTATCAAGACTGGAAGGCCTGCAGTGTGTAAGACCACAGCACAGACAACTTTTTGGCAGAAGGCGCTGCACTGTGACAACAGGAGGATGAAAACAAAGTTACAGCACATCACACATGTCATTATTTCTCCTATTTGTCCAAAAGGAAGACAGGCTGTAACCATAAAGATTTGTGTATTCCAAACAAAGAAAAAGAGGCAATGAGAGGCAACCTTGCCTAATATTTATGGAGGCTTAGATAAGCTAAATTCTGATGCAAAAGAATCACATAAGTAACTGTTGGCATCTAAAGGGTATAAAGACTAAGAGAAAAACCTATTTTGTCATCAGTAATCAAAAACACCACAGGAGACGCGATGAGGATTCAGTAGCTGGCATACAAGTGGTCCTGGCCAGATTGTCTGAATTCCCATCTTGCAAAGACAGGAGTGTGAGAGTATGAGTAAGTGAAATCACTTAGAAACTTTGTGAAAATAAAAAATTTTCACAGTGAGTTTTGTTACGCTGATTTCCTATACCACAGATTCCCAGTGACTGGAAAAGCTGGGGAGGGTGGTGAAAGGGGGACCATATAAACTGGCCAGGCAGGCTGATGAGGAGAGGTTGCTGGACTGTAAGTAAAAGTTGGTGTGTGTGTCTAATGCCAAAGTTAAAAGAGTGCTCAGCTCTGTCCAAGAACCTTGTTCCCTAAATCTTCTTCTAGAATTAAGCAGTAAAATCTGTTTATCGTTCACTTACTTCCATGCTAGGAGAGCAAGGATTTGTCTTCTCACATGAGTAACATGCACACGTAGTATCCTGTTTGGGTTGGTCATGTCTGGTTGCTTTTTGCCCAAGGTCAACCCCAGTAAATAAGCCAGAAGAATTTCTACTGGAGAGAACCTTTTATTTTGAAATATTCAACCATTCAACCACTGGGATGCTAAATAACTGGTTTAACCATATGGCACAATAAGGACTTGAAAAATGTTCACATACTACTAAAACCAAACTAAAGTGCCTCAGGATTTTAGGTATCTAAAATGTTAGAAAATAAGCAGTATTTCTCAGGATCTCAAGTGGCACATAAATTTCCATAAATACCATTTTTTTTTCAATAATATCTGAATTTCTTGCTAAGCTTGTATTTCTTTTTTTTTTTTCCAATATTTGATTCAGTTTTAAACACATCGCCCAATTTCATCAAAGATAGCAAAGAAGAAGTGGTCTTAAATATAATTGTATTTCTGCAAGCTTTGCAAAGTAAATAGGTAATTAGAAGAGTTAAACTTTGACTGTCTAACAGTATAGACTTCCACCTTAAAATCTCTTCAACCTAAAATTTTCACTGTCCATCCTAAGTTTCGAGGAATAATGATTGACTTGTTTTGTAGAACCTTACTTTTTGTGCTTAAAACGTGAAAACTTACAAAACTTTATTTTTTTGTTTGCTTCAGTGACACATCTTTCTCTGTTGCACTGTCAATCTGAAAGGATCTGACTTCTGCTCTTCTGATTTAAATTACGAAAACAAAAATTGGAATCTGGTCCATGATCCCAACAGTGACATTTGAAAAGTATATTTCACACAAAATTCTGTACTATGTAGAATAAATTACTGTTGTTGTCTCTAACTTTTTGTATTCAGTTTTGATACTTGTGTATGTTTAATCACTGAGTGACTTTCAGGGATTCTTTCATTTATTATAGTAATATTTTATTATTCATAAAAGGGAAAATATTAAATGTAAAATATAAAAATAAGATCTTAGCAGGAAATTAGAAGCCCTATCAATTCCACTTTTAAAAAAAATTGGCAAAAAACAGTGTGCAATTTCAGATAATTACATGTAATCCTTAGTAATCCTCCACAGACAGCGTGAACTGGCAGTCATTAGTATGCTCTGAGCCTTTTATTTTGCATACACACCAGGATATGCAGAACGTTAGTGTCCTTGCTGACTTTCTGACTAAAACACAGAAAATAAAGTAAGATAAAATCAAACCAAAAAACTGTTCAACTTCAGCTGAGAGCTAGGAGAAAAAGATTACTGACTGACACGAAGAAATAACTTTTTTTCTCTCAAAGGCTTAAGTAAAAATAAATGCATAAGTCTGTTCTGGGATATTTTCTTTTCTATTTCAAATCCAATGGGTAACTGAGTGTTTGTTGTTCTGACAATTCTAAGAGAAATAAATTCAGTGCAATATACTTGATTCAGTTAGGGGGTTAGTTTATTTACATATCCTGATAATCACAGAAATTTTCAAAATCAAAAGAAGGCTATTGTCTGAAGTTCACAAAATTTAAAAGGAATTTAAAAAAGGAATTAGTATACCTTTCAGCATTCATTTTTTATGCCACCTATCACAAACCTTGTGATTCCAGCACTCAGCTGGGAAGATGGGTAGGTGGCTACCAGGTTCTGAATTAATTAGCATTCAATTTATACAAATTGGAAGAGCTTCACACTCCAAGCTGCTTTATAACCTGCAGACTAAGGCATTTTGCTGAGAGAGGGAAAATTTCTGGTGAGACTTCTGTTCTGAGCTAGGCAGAGATATAACAATAGCCTGTCCATTACAGGGAATTTCCCTCCACCTTTCTTAGTAGTTCTGGCTTGAATTTGTGGAATTACACCTGGATCCTAACCCATCTGCCTGTAGTCCAAAATCAGAATCCATAACCTGGAAACTGCTGAAACTATCTTCTCTGATGTTTTTGAATGTTTAATTTATTTTTGTTCAACTCGAAGTATTTGCTTTGTTCAATCTGAATTTGTGAGTAGTTTCAGGTACTATAAAAAGTTTGGTGAACACATTCTTTCCTAAAAGAAACTAAAACTAAACTAAAAAGAAACTAAAAAGAAAACTAAAACCTATTTCAATTGCTAAAATGCTTGCAGAGACTAAATATTGCAAAAGTCTGTTCATGCAAATCTTTTCACCCAACCAACATCACCCTTACAGGCATTGTGACTATTCTAATTCTAATAAACTAAACCTTGTCAAATCCTTTTTATANCAAAAAGCAATTAAAACTGTCTGCAGTTGCATAGAGTCAAAATCATCAGGAATGCATTGGATTGTTCACAGACTGTATCAGTAAGTGTTTAACACACCTGACACATTTACAGCATGTTGAACTGGCTGCACTTGTATTCAATCTCCACGTGGCGTGTGCAGAATATGATAGGTTTAACTGTATGGTTCACAGCATTTTCACTCATTTCTGCTTGGGAT
>VXBO01002668.1:207162-225691 GCA_013400135.1 Rhinoptilus africanus | reverse complement strand
ACTGCACGATTATGCTGAAGTGTACAAAGTGCCTTGACTGTGGAAAAAACTAAAGTAGATTGTGGAAGAAGGATTCAATTAGAAGGGTGTTCAGGCTATGCCACTAGACAAATCGTGGAGACTAGTGTACTGTAATAGCAAGTATGCACAGAGGAAGAGGAGAGAGGTCTCATCACTCAGAGCAGCTTCAGAGTGGCTTGTTGTGACACAAAGAAGGTGAAAAACAATTATGGCCACTGCCATATATCTTTACTTAAGGGATTCTTGAAGAGATTGAATAAAACAGCAGGAAATAGAAAATTATGTTCCAACCTGCATATAATAGGTTAAGAGGAATATATATAATATGAAAACCAAGCCGATACTCTAAAGAGTGGTAAATATTCATCTTGCATACAACATGAATATGTATCACTGCACCACTTGGAAGTACTTCAGTATACGAAAGTGTTTCTTGTATTAAGTAACCTACCAGTAAAATGTGTCTTAAAAACGTAGAACATTCAGGGTGTTTTGATAGTAATGCAAACATATTCAGTGCTGGATACTTCCGCACATTTGAGATTAATTTTCATGATAAATTAAATTTTAAAACTCTTTAGAAGCTCTTTAAACCTGTGCTAAACCAATTTGAATATAAGGTACTGTTTAATATGATGTCGCTATTAGCCTAAAGTACTTCAATACACTTTTATGTATCATTTGCATCACTGAAAATATCTAATTAAGGGATATTTGAAACTTATAATATTAATTTCTTCGTTGAAAAAGTACTCATAATGTGTTGTACTTCAATATTATTACATAGGATATTACAGAAATCAGACAGGTATGTATTCTGAAGTCTTGTTACGTATTTCAGGGCATATCCACTGGCTTTGTCATCTCTTTCTTTCATCATTTAGTGCCCTAGTGAGAGAAACAGATTACCACTGATAGTACTGCTGAAAGTGTTTTTTCCACAACTGCTGTGGAGAAAGAAGTTCCAAATTTGAGTTCGATATTTCTTTTCACAGATAGACAAAAAATACCTCTCTGCATAGTTTTCAGTTATGGGAAAATACTAATGTATAGAAATAAGTTTAACTTTTATACAGTGATCATTTTTCCCCTTGCACATTTATTCAAGGTTTGACAAAATAATGCAATTGGAAGGTACTAGTGAAATAGAAAAACTCTTCTTTCTTATCTCAAATGATAAAAAAAAAAACAAAATAAAAAAAACAAACCAAGAAAAAAACCCCCAACCTAAACCAATGCTAGAGTAGACAGTAGCAGCTTAAGCAAAGAAAAGGTGACAAAGACTGAAACAAAAGATGGAACACATTTGTACATTGTGTCAGTAAAGTGACAAATTTCATTAGGAAAGGGTGTTTAAACTAAAAACGGGACAGTCATTACAGCACACAAATAATTTGAGCTACTCCAATTTTAAAACAAGGTTTAATTTTTACTTTTTTTTTTTTTAATGATAGTTTGAAAGTACTGGAAATTGAAGTTTGTTCTCAAATAGCGTATTGGTTTTGTCTAATTAAGCAAAATTGAATATGTTCATAAAACCATGAACTTCTTGTCATAAATCAAACTATGTGTTGCAACAATTAAGAAATATGTGCAGCAGTAATGATGATACTGAAAAGGAAGACAACAGTAGATTAATCTGCTAACTTTTGATTCCAGGTAGCACATTTTTAAATGCTAAATGAGGTCACAAAAAAAACCATTAATCTGACAACCCACTCCCCTCTAATCTGCTTTGTGAAAGGCCTCTAGAATTTGCAACAGCTGGCAACCAGGCTCTCACACTATTTGAAGTATATTATTTTAATATATTTTTACTTTCTGACCTACAGAAAACACAGTTGTTCACTGTGATGTATCTGGTCTTATTTGTGTGATTCAACTATGTCACTGCTTAAAAATTGAAGCCACTCTGATGTAATTTTTACTCAGAAATAGAGGTTTATGTGCAATGTGTCAGGTCCACATACAGTATTTGTGTCTTGCGAACTTGTTAATTAAATCATACTTACATTGACTTGTGGTGCCTCACTGTGTTCTGACAAGGTAGATAATACTGCCTTTGTTCCTATGGCTAACTTTAAAATTTCAAAATTTCCTGGATTGTGGATGACCTATTGTAATCAACCGAGCCTGATGCTCAATAAACAGCCGAAAATAATCAATGCACATTAGTCTGCACATGTATTATACCCACGTGTGACATTTCAGTAATTCACGTACTTGTTTTATTTTCCAGTGAAATACTTGTTTTGTATTGCCATACGAATGACCTGACTTGTAATACTGGAAGTTCAACACTGTAGTTCTTCATCAACTCAAATTAAACTTAATTGCCTGTGACCGAAGTTCATTATCACCTTTAACGTCCAATAGTTAACAAAGAGTAATTCTCATTTTATCACAGTAAAAAAAAACTGAAAAAAAAAAGCCAAACAAACAAACAAAAACAAACCACACAAAAACCAAAATAAACCAAAACCTCTCAAAGAATATAAATTTACAGTGGTTTTTATACCATCTTTTCCTCTTCCAGAAATACCGTTGTTCGAATCAGGGCGTCTACCCCCACCTAGTGGGCAACTTATTTAATGAACCGGTGAAAAAACACCGTGAACACTTAGCAAAACTGTTAGATGGCATTGTTCCTATTACAATTAAATAATGAATACAGATTTTACAAAATCTGCATGGATTAAATAATTGAGGCTCATGGTTTCTGTTGACATCTGTGATTTAAAGAGGACTTTAAATGCTAATAGCCAGCTTTATTGCATATTGTAGGTGGTGTTTCAGCTTTGTGGAACTCATCGCCTAAAAAAAACCTGCAGGCTTTCTCCAAACAGTTATCACACCTCTACAGTCAGCAAATACCTATAAATATTTTTCACAAGCTGTGTCATTAAAGGAGGATGGGAAAAAAAAATAACCTATCAACAATACCCTTCAAGAATTCTTTGCATCTTTCTATTATCAAAATATCAAATATCAGAATCCATTTTATCTCAGTGATTACCTCTCATCTGGTTTGGTGAATGGAATGCAAAGTCTGCAGTACGAATGAGCTAGAATTTAAGAAAATCCTTACCTAATAAAGTGGATGCATTCCGCATTGTAAGGTTACATGAGCAGGAAACTGTGGAGGTATGGGCAGCTTTGAATTCTTATCTTTCTGTCTCCTCAAACTGAAGGTGAATTCACCCACTTTGAAATCCACAGGGTAAAGCATGCTTTCAAGGAACTGAGCAGTTCTTATTCTCTTAGAAATAATGAGAAGGAGGGAAATGGAGGTGATGTTTGCTTGTTCTACGTTGCATTTCGAGCACTTGTCGAGCAAGTAAGACTCACAGATTTGGTTTTCTCTTTGCTTACAGAGTGTTTTAAACTCCACTGAGAAGGTCACTTGTCTTTCACTTGCTCTCTTTCTGGGGTTCTGAATCAGGTATTCCTGGCTGCAGAGAGGCACAGCTTCAAAAGGAGGAATGATGAGGACTTGGAAAACCCCGTAACTTTGTGATCATGGTATTCATTTACTATGTCTGTTCTACTAAATTAAGCAGGGGCAGGACATATTGTCTAATGCTGTCACTTTCTCACCCGTACTGTTTCATCAGCATGCTTTCAGCATGGTTTTGGTCCAGACATATTCAAGACATAGCCAGACCAGGGTTTTTTTCCAGATAAACAGAATGAATGGGACCACAAAGAGAGTTTCAACATAAGGACATGAGGTACGCCACACACGCACGCTTGTGGTCGTCGTGCAATAGAACAGATGAAGGATATGAAAGCTCAGACCTTCCCAGGTTAAGGAGACCTGAATCAAGTACTATGCTGCTTGCGGTGTGCTCCTAACACCAAACTATTTTCCAGAAAGGTAGCTTTTTTACCTGCTTATATTTTAAGTGAAAAGCGTGACTTGTGAAAATGAACTGAAGTGGAAGTTGAAAGCCCTAAGTCCCAGTTGCACAGAAGCAGCTAAGCAAGATCCTGCAGAAAGGCACTTTCAGATGCACCTCTGTCTTTGATGCTTTCTATTTTTTCTGTCAAGAAAAGCATCCCCGAATTCAGCATTCTTCTCAGTCCTCTCTGCATCAGCCTCAGTCTAACTTCATCCCATCCTGGAGGTGTAGGTACTGGGATACACAGGGATACCTGGAACACCTCCGTGAGAAAACTGAATTATAATCTCAGAGCTGGGTGCATAATTTACAGACTTTATAACTCAGTGTCACAAGACCTAAGTCTACTTATGCAGCTGACTACGGGTATTTTAATAATAGTGCCAAAACACAGGCTTGAAAATTAAATGGTGACAATATGAAGGTTTTGAAAGTCCTTTTTCTAAAATATTATTTAGATGTTTAATGTCTGCTTGTAATTTCAAGTGCCTAAGGTCTTCGCATAGTGAGTGTGTGTTCATAGTGCTAGTGAGACAGTCTTAATTTCCTATATAGGAAATGTATTTAAAAGATTAGCAAAATGTTCAAGGCTTTCATTTATTTTTATTTGTCATTTTGAGTCACATATTTCTTTAAAACGTACTAGAAAACTGAAATAATTAATTTAGCCAAACAGATAGGGGTAAGCAGTGTGGGGTAATGGGTGGTCGGGATGATGAACAACAATATGTGAAATAAAGAGAATACTTAGGTAAGAGAAGGGACACAAATCTTATGCTCAGGGTGGATATCAGTTGCACTTAACCTATTTTTCATGATGCCTTTGCATGTAATAGATGTATAGAGTAAAACAAACCCTAATATACAGATTTGGCTGTTGCAACAGCAGCTGTCAGTAATCACATGACAAGATACAGATCTTCTTCAATATTGCTCTTGCTTCTGTATTTTCATGGCTTTAAAAAGTTCATCCTTGCCGCGTGTGCTAGGATTTTGCTCTGGAAGTCTGCTCATCCATTAAGACAGACAAATAAAGTTTTAGGGTTGTTTTGTACCTGAAACGTGCCTTTGATGTAAATATGATTAGGTTTTGTGTTTTTTATGTCACTATACAAAAAAACCCTAAACCACTGTAAAGATAGTTCCCAAGGATTTTTCAGCTTTAAAAATGTTGTAATCCCCTTTCATTTTACAGGATGTATATTCTCAGGAGATCCAGTGAAACGATAACATAAAATATCTAGGTAAAATTTTCACTAAATATCTTTCCTTATGTTTGGTTTAAGGAACCAGCATTCCCAAATGCCTAATTATACTTTAGATGCAATCTGTGACCTTTTATAATTGCAAATCATTTAACACTTGAGGTTTAACCTACTGATCATTAGTAGATGTCATACATAATTCTAGCACATATAATGTGTGTTATGTGAAACTTGTTGAGACTGGATGCAAACTCAATATAAAGAAGTTGAATGTATTAAAGAAAAGCATTTTTAGAAACTACTTAGGAAGGTATCTTAAAATAACAAAATCTCATATATAATTTGTCAAATTAATCTGACATAGTGACAAAGCAGCAAAGTCCCTTTTAATGCGGTGTCTGTAAACATTAAATGCCAGGCTACAAAATATTGAGGCTTCTCCATGTTACTTCCCTTGCCAAACTGCAGACCGTTGTTTAGAAGCCATGAAATTATTTCATCAAGAAATGCTGAGTCCCCTTTCCTATCAAGGGGAAAGGGAACTTTGACAAGCAAAAGAAATCTACTTTTAGTAACAATAAAGAATATCCTTCTGCTTAGATTGATTCAAAGTTCCTGCAGTAGGTAATGAATTAGAAGTTCTCCATTTCATTTTGTCCTTTTTATCATTCCCCAGTGTGCATTTCCAGCAATTTAATTCTTTTGCAATGCAGCCTGTAAGAGAACGGAGCTGTGGTTTAAAAAACAACAATACAGAATGTGGAAAATTTTGACCACTCTAATTGCTTACTGACCTAACAGTCATTCTTAGAGACAATGGCAAATACTTGTAAAGTAGTAGTAAGTATAACATATAGGATCATGAGAGTAAAGATTAGGAGATTTTACCTGCACAGCGAACGCTAAATTACATTAAATAAGAACTTGGGGATTTGGTCCATGGGCATGTAATTTTGACATTATTAATCTTCACTTACTGCATGTTCTGTCTTATTATAGGTTTACTACCTAAAAAACTACAATTCTCAAAATCAGTCAAGAGCATTCTGAATTTAAAGTGCTGTAACTGACATATGAAAAAACAGAAAGAAAAAAACCTCTGTTTTGCAAACTAATAAAATAGAGCATAAAAGACAAGTGATTCTCCATACTTGTTTGAAAAATCAGTAATATAGGAGTTTCATGTGCACGGGTCTTTTCCTGTTCGTCCAGATCCCGATATCACTAAAACAATGTCACAACAATCAGCTGCAGGCCCTCTTCTATTTTGGAGGAGAAAGACTAGTTTGATTTCCTACGTAGTATAAATCACTACTGAAAATTTTATTGTAACAAAAGGGGTACAAAAAATCCAAGTGCATCACCACAGCCAATTAGAGAGGATTATTTTTTCTTCTGTCAGCATCTTAACTTGCTATTATAGCTGTCCTGAAGTTTTCATAGTCACAGTAAAACATTCAAATTTTCCGTAATTTTCTTCAATATAAACATAGCATGGAATACAGATTAAAGGGATACATTAATTTTGGACTACATTAAAGCTAAGCTAAGGATCCACCAGTATGAGAGTATCTTACTTCAGCATTGTTGCTTGGAAGTTGGAACCTAAATCTCCATGGACCATAAATTATCTTTACACATTTGGAAACTCATATGTCAGGAAACAGCCCTGCAGAATAAAAAAAAATATAATTAAAAAAAATAATCATAATCTGAAATGTTGGTTTACAACTAAGTATTTATTCCATTATTCATTAAGGAAGGAAAGCATATTGAGTACTGGGTGCTCTGCACTTCAGAGGTAGAGCAAAAGCAGCCTGGTACATATTTCCATTGTTTTTTAGTAAGTATGATGAATCTGATCACTCACACACACCTTCTCAGCTGATTCTTGTGTTGCACTCCTATCTTTAGGTGACTTTCATCCATTTATACCCACTTAGTTTGAAGTGTTGTAACCCCTTATTTAAGTCACCTGTGAATCTTCTCATGAAGGTTTATATTTGTAGAATCACGAGTAATATATATTAGTAGAATCACACAAGAACCTGGAGTTTCTTAGGATGTCTCAAGCAGATTAAGTCATTTGAAAAACATGCTGCTACAGCTAAAGATAGACCACCCACACCCTGCAGTTTCCCTCAGCCATGCCTTCCTCCCACTCCTTGTGCAATGGAAAAAAAACCCCAACCAAATAATAAAAAAAAAAACCAACAGAAAAAGTTGTCAGGATAAGGAAAGCAACAGAAATATGCACTCAAGGTACAAGTTACAGACTGGGGACCAGTTGGGTAGACACTTCCAGCCCCACTTCAAAGCAGCATTATGGTAGCCCAAAGAGGCTGTTACAGCTCTTTATGCAAAGCTATATGAAGTTAAAGATAAGAAAGAAACTTTTAAGAGAAATATTTCAAGGTTTGAAATTTACAATTTTTTTCTGTCTTGCAAAATGGCCAATGTTTCCCTCTTCAGGAAGGTTCCTTCAGTTTTCTTCTCACTGTCAAGGCCAGGGTCTCCAGAGGGGCCACCAGCCAGCGCCCATCCCACCACGCCAGCCAGGAGCAGGGCAGCCAGGGGGCACCGGGCACCTTGTCAGGGAGAGGCCAAGGCTGGGACATGAGCCCATGGGTGGGCCTAACTCAGGGGACCCATGGCCAGGCAGGGCAGGGCTGTGGGGAGATGGAGACCAGCCCTGCTGTGGCACCAGTGGGGCAGGAGCTGATGGCACCAGAGGGATGAGATGGGGTCCTGGGCCATGGGCAGGGTGGGGTGAGCCCCAGTGTGTGGGCAAGGACAGCAAGGACTGGTGGTGCGCCCAGAGGCACTCGCAATTAGAAGCTTTATCTGCTGTAATTGTTCAGTGTGTGAAATTGCAGGCTATGCATTTCGGAAGAGGGAGAAACAGAGGAGCACAAGCAGGTAAGAACTGAAACACGCCGTGAGTCTCCGCACATGTGAGCTGAATTCAGGTTTCCACCAGTGTGGGCTTTATGAGGAAATGCATTCACGCAGCCTTCCTTGCCAGAAGGATTTGTGAAGTTGTTAAAATATTGTAAAGAGCTCAACAGCACCCTTTTTGGTTTTTCTCCTTTGGCATTAGGTAGGAGGGAGTTGAAATTTACACAGATCTTGGTGCTGTGGAAAGTTTCTGAAAGGCTCCTCATCCTTGGGCTAAATGTGTCTGTTTATAGACAGACACATCAGCAAAAGCCCTGCAGCAGTGCTTATGAACTGCCCTCTTTAAAACTACCTCTGAGGGTGAGATGACAAACCAGTGGTCCTTGAAGCCTTTGGGCATTGACTGGTGAACCAAGGTAAGTAGCTCGGCGTAGAACACCATGGGTGACTGCGCACTTCCTCTTCTATTCTGGACACCGCAGCTCCTGTGCATGACTCAGACTGTCCACCTCCCTCTTCCTCCTCTTCCACAACTGAGAGTAATTTTTCCCTCCCGGTAGCGTGGTGCCGCTGTGCTTGGGGATGCTGCCTTCTCAGGGCTGAACCAGCTGCACAGAGTTTACTGAATAGATGGATTTTAAAGTAAATGTATGCATTTCTTTGGGTGGTGGGAATGTTAGGCAGTTTTATTACAAATGTTGAAGGAGTGGGGAGGAACGTAGGGGCAGAGTTACTCTGTTGTTGGGCAAGTTGTATTCTCTTTTATCCCTATTTGGAAAGGAATGGAAAAGGACAAACAAGCTGGAAAAGTTGTAGACTCTTTACGTGCCCACCCAGAGGGAAGATGGAAAAGAGACAGCCAAGAGCAAGTAAAGCATTAGGCTATGAGATTCTTCTCTGCTTTTTCTCACAGAAAGAGAGCCAGATGAGGTAATGTGAAAAGCAGCAGCACCAACTAACCATAAAAGAAAAAGTCCTTGCTGTAGTTTGACCTGAAAATAATGACAGGTGATGTAGACAGGGTTTAAGGCACAGAAACAGCAACATCCTGGAGGTCTAATGTGAATTACCACCATGGGGGGAATGGCATAAGGGAGCATATACAAATAAAGAGAATCAAGATTCTGTGGCTATGACAACTTTCTTGGAGCATGTCCAGCAGCCTCCTTGGGGCTCAGTAAGTTCAAATAGTAAACCTTGCTGTGCCTGGACAGGCCAAGCAGACTCCCAGGGGTTCCGTGAATATATAAGGCACAGAGGAAAAACAGAAGCAACGGACAGCTCATATAAAAATCACAGTCACTGTCAAAACAAAATATCAGTGCCTCTTCTCTAGATATATTACTTTTATGAGATAGCAGTGGGCCAGTATCCCAGTGCAGTTAACATACTCAGCTGGGGAGTTGAAGACCCAAGTTTAGATACCTTTTCTGAATCAGACAAAGACAGATGTACTGTCAGAGTCGGTCTAGGTATAAGCATGAAGGCTAAGCACCTGCTTATTGAGCACTGCAACGACTACCTTTCCTGTTAGAGTGGGTTCGTTCTGTAAGGCCTGTTTAAGTATTCTGTGAGTCAGAGTCTCATGCACTAGAATGATTTTCTGGGTTTTACCTTATATATTCACTAGAAAAGGCAGTGATATCAGTTAGGAGTTCTTTTTCAGTGACTGTCCAATTATTTATATGACAGGAGCTGGTTTCCTTCCTCCACCTCACCATTCTTCAGCCTTAACACAGAATTAAACCTAGCATTACAGGTGTTGGTATGGCTTCAGATTTCTTCAAAGAAAGTAGGGAACCAAATCTATGTCTCGCAGTCTTGGGGAATTGCTTTAATGCCCAAACTGCTGGATAAAATATATATTCAATTGTCGTGCTTTGGGTCAGACTGGCCACTGAAATGAAGAAATGGTCTCCCTCGCCTGTCTCTCCAAGGAGAGGGGGGGAGAGAGAAAAAGACTTATGAGTTTAGAAGAAACCAAACTGATTTAATTAAATATTGATAATAAAATAAAAAGAAAATAATGAAATATATACAATATATACGTTATCGAGATCCCAGGATGACAATCATGTCACTGGGGGGCGCTAGGAAAGTTTGAGATTGGACTCAGCAACGGACGGGAACTGGGTTCCAGATGTGGATTCAGGAGCGCACAGATTGGGTTCAAAGGCAGATGAACTGCCTTTGGTCTCCCCCACCTCTCCTGCAGATGCCTCTACAGATGCCGGCCATTGAAGAAAGATAGCTGACCCTTTGATTCCCTCAGCTTTTATACTGAGAGTGATGCAGATGGGATGGACTATCCTGCTGGTCAGTTTTGATCACCTGTCCTGTCCTCTCCTCCTCGCAGGTGCTTTTACTCTACGTTTTTCTATTTCCGACCCACCAGCAGGGCAAATAACAAAGTTAGCCGACCTTGGTTGTTATAGCAATAAGTATAAGCAAGAGCCTCTCTGCATGCCATTCCTTGGTATAAATTACAAATAATCAGGTTTTATCACTCTGAGAATGAACAGTGTCTCCACAATATGCTGGTAATTTCAGAGTTCAGTTAGTTAGAAGAGGCTTAGCTAAAAAGTAAAATTACTGAACAGAAAATTGGTTCTCTTTTACCTCTAACCAGGACACCAATGAATCCACTTTTCTTTACCTTTAGATTTCTTACAAGAGCCCAACACCAAATATTTTATTTTCAGTTCCGATGGAACAATGCATTCCATACCAAATTAAACAAAACTGTACATCTCTCTGCATGATAAACAGTGCTTTTTGCTATGTTTAAGGAAAAAAAAACCATGTGACAACTGATCTTTAAATAACAAATTGTGGGCGTTTAAAAATAGCACTCTGAATCTGAGCACCATGTTTAGTTTTTACAGCCTCTAAAAGATAGAGCAGGGTGTGTTGTTTTGAATGTGTGCAGGTGTGAATAATTACAAAACCACATTTATGTGTCTTTGATTACACGATCGTTCTCGTAGCTACAAGTGATTCTAATCAGCTGCACTGAGAGGTGATGGGACCTTTATAAATCGCATATATAGTGAGTTTGTATAATCCCTGTGGAGTTTGGATCTCTTTCGTAGCGTGCACATAGCTGAACAATAATAAAACTATAACAATAGACTTCACACATTTTCAGAACCTCTTTTTCCTCTCATTGTATTGAAGCCTTCAAAATAACTATCCTTACAATGTTAAACAGTTGTGCAATAGCAATTTCCTTCCTCCAAGCTGATCCAAAACACACTGACATTCTAAGTGTCTTAATGACAATTTAATTATAGCAAGCCAGCAGATATCTATTCTTTAGATCAGCAAAAAAAAAACCCACGCTGAATAAATTCCCCCCCTCTTGTTTCTATTCCTTCAAAAAGGAAAGGAAAAAACAAACAGATATATGACAGTTTTGTATTTCTTTATCTTATTCAATACAAAGAATGATGCTTCATTCACAAACCAAAGCCACCTCATTAACAATACCTCTGATGACATGGTATTGTACACAAGAACAATCAACTTTTTGACAGCTCTTGAGCATTAGACTTTTTTGTCTTCCCTGAGTCCACCTTTTCTTGGTCCTCCTACTACTTCTTTAGTGATGTAGTGACATGCTGATCCATAAAACTTTTGTGCTTCCAATGGGTCTACATTTAGGCCTTGTGCAGGTGACCTTATCTGCCCACCCAACACTCAGTTGTTTTTATTAATGCATCGGTACCTGGAGGTTCTCAAGGAAATAAGGGATCCAATATTCCAACCTCTTTATAAATTGCCCATGCTGCAATGAGTTAAATTGCCTCAAGATACAAAACAGACACAGTAGATAGAAACTTGGGAGCAATGACCAAAATGACTCATTTGAGATTTTTAGGAATCAATCAAAATGGAATTTGGATCTCAGGATACCATTTCAGTGCCTGGTCCCATCAGTACAGTGCTACAGTATAAGCTATCTGTCTGCATTCACTTCATTAACTGTAAGTCTCAAGGATCAACAAGGTTTTCTGATACAGACTGATCAGGTGGGAGTTTATGAAACAGGAGGTGATCAACAGGAAAAATAAGTTCACTCCTCACAAAAATCAGGAGTTAGTCTGGTCCTTTTTCGCATCTTAATTCTTTCAAGCACACCTGCCCTCTCCTGAATAGGATCTTTTTACTAAAGTGATAAAAGTGAGCTTTGGTAACCTAAAATAGGACAAGACGTTTGGGAAATGGGAAAACTCAGGCACCCGTAAGACTTGTATCCACTTTTCCAAACCACTTTTGTAAAGAGAGGTCACATTGCTTACGGCCTTGAGGTTAAACATAAAGGTTTTGATTCATTCCCACACCATCTAAAAGATGCAAAGCCTGCTACTCAAGCTTTAGACTCATAAAGTAAATTTCACTCAAAGGCATTCAAAACACAAGCCTAGCCTAAATGTGAATATTAATTTTGATTAAATATACACTAGTAATATTTTTTTAAAAGGGAAGACAAGTTAAAGGCTCTAAGGATGGGATAAAATTATTATTAAATCTGGGAGTAAACTTGTAACCAAAACTATTTAAAAATGAGGTTTTGTATTACTCATTTGATAACATATTAACAATCTGTGCTATCCTGCTGCAACTGTGATGCAGCTGCTCTCCTCATTTCACAATACCATATAACTGTTATAAATAATGTAACGATCTGGCTGTTCATCTGTGAGTTGTGAAAATAATGCTTGAGTCCCATTTGCATTAGCTCCAACTCCACACGGGCACAAAGCAAAGAAACAGGACTTCAATAAGACACGCGTATGTCCAAGTGTTTATCTGTAGGCATAAAACTAGTTGGATGGTAGAGGGAGGAATACAGGTGACTTTTAAAGACTACAATGACACATTTGAGAACAAAATTACATATCTTCCACATGTAAGAGTTTGGAATATAGCTGTATGTTATGACTACCTGTCCCTTTAGTGTTAGGTGACAGAACCCTACTTTCCTGAAGGCTGATGCAGCACCTTTCCCAACATTCTCCTCCATCTCCCTTCCTGGCTTCCTTAGCCTCTTGATGAAAAACTGCTTTAAAGCCACAGGGGAAATATTGACCCCTGACATTCTTACTTTGGCCTGACAACGGTGAGCTATATACAAATTCAATGTTGTTTCATTCAAATGTATTTGCTTATATTTGCACTCACAATAAAGATTTTTACTTTTAATTCCTATAATATGAGCAATTGTTCTTACATTGAGGCTCCCAAAGAAATTTACAGATTCCCTATAAATCATAATGATGACGGAAAGAGCATTGTCATTTCCTTTGAGGCTGTGTCCAGGATTTTGAAATTGTCAACAGTGAACTGTAAGCCTCCTTCTTTAACGTTGAACAAAATTACTGAAATAAAAATAGCACTGGTTTTCGCTACAGAGAGTGCTCTCATTGCCCTTTTTCAGGTTAATAAGAAAACAAGATATTCATGATATGTCCATTTAAAAGTGTTTTAAAAGGAATATAAATACCAAAATTGATGTTCATCAAAATCTTGGTAGAAAAAACAATAGAAGATATTCATATAAGCTGAAAAACTTCTGTCTTGTATCCGAATGATTATTTTACAGAAATGTAAAGAGGTTTGTATATCTTTACATGTACTTTGATAACACTACTGCTTAAGTTAAGCTTTTTTTAAATTTGAAGGGGTTTGGGGGTTTTTTGCATAACTGCTAGGAAATATAGAGCGTTGTCTAATAATTCTATGGCAGTACTATGGAAAAGATTATAGTTATTTTTCACCTATTCCCTCAGTTTTCAAATAACTAGTTTAAATTAGTTTATGAAATACATGTATGTATAAAATGTAAGTGTTAGAGAACACACTAATTGTACATGATTGCAGTCATACCACAGGGTTTTACCTAGACGAAATATTCCCATGAACATATACCTTGAAGAAAAATTGGTTTTGTCTAAATTTCTTAAAAGACATTTTTCTTTGAAATTTTACTTTATTTCAAAACTCTTGCTTTACCAAAAACAATTAAAACACCAAAAATATTTCTGTTGGAGTGCAGAAAGGATTATTCTAGAGAAAGTAAGTGGAGAAAAAAAAATGACATTGGAGGGGGTATGGAATCTTAAAAATAAAGTTATGCTTTTCTGTTGTGTTTTTTTTTTTTGTTTGGGGTTTTTTTGCCAGAAAGTTGGAAAAAAAAACAAAACCCACAAACACAAAACTATTTCTGTTTTTCTCTTCTGGTGTTTTGGGGGTTATATTGCTTTTACACGTGAAAAATACTTAGTGATTTTCAAGCTGTTGTTTAGATCAGCTCTTTGTTGAGTTGATCTCTATAGACAAGAAACACCAGCCTAAGGAAAATATTGTGATAACCTGGCTATATTTAGTCACTATCTTTTGTGTGGTCTCCCAAGAGGCTTGCTCCTCTGCCCGTCAGATTCAGATATAGAACCAGGTCAAACAGCAACTTCAGAATTCTAATTTCAGAATTCAAATCCTAGAGACTTTGAAGTGTTATGGTTGGCCACTTTTTCCCAAATTATACAAATAAATTGCACATGATCCTGTACTTCTGTCACTGAGTACGCACTGATATTACCCCAACTCCTACAGATTCCATAATCACAGCAAGCAAGCAGAACCCTACAGAGAATTAGAAAACATTGGAGCAATAGTATTGAGTTGTCGAAACAAATATCCTCCTGCTGCCACCCCAGAAGGATGCTGCCCTCTGTAAATTCCAAACAGATGTCTTGAATACCCCAGAGTGTGTAAAACAGCCTATGTTTAGGCAACTCAGTCTGTCCTCACTAGTCTCAGAAACATACACCAACCATATTGGAAAGCAAACACCAGGATAGTACGTTTTTACCAGCACTCTTTTATCACGCAGCCTTTGGCTGGGTAATTGAAATTTTAAGACTGTCAGGTCCCAATACCTTTTGCTGTCTGGGAACTTGCTACATAGAAAATAGACCTTCCACCAAGAAATAAGCCTGGCGCTAAAAAGGCTAATACTATGCTATTCCTGCTATGGATTAGCTATGGAATATCCAGCATATTTGTGTGAATTAAGTAAATATTCATTGAGCCAAATAAAGAGAAAAATTAGAGATCACCCAGGTATCCATTCAATCTTCCGTTATGACAGTGACTATTTCATTATCTTTACAATGCACAATGACCCCACAGCACAGAGTGAAGTACGTACAGTCATTCAGAGCTACCGGAGCTAGAGTGGTCTAGCCCTGGAATGAGTTAAAGCTGAGTCCAAGTCTTTTTCCTAATTTGTAAACGGGTTCCCTCAGGGAGTACCAAACTGAAAGTGAGATGCTTAGTAAAAAGAAACTGGGGGAAAATAGGGTCCCAGTGTAATCCTTTTCTGGGACTGCCTTTTGCTGGTTCGAATGCTTATCTCCCACTGCAGAGTAATGGAGATTGCACATTCCAATAGGAATTCTCATGCAGCCAACATCGATTACTCCTGTTTATCAATTGCTGTTCTTTGGATGAAGATGTTGCTACTAAATATACCTTTTCAAATAGAATTATATATAAACTAAGGTTTAGGCAACTCATCAATAATGGCAGAGGGGGAGGCGTTTGACACAATTGCCACAATTATTTGTGAAGACTGTAGCTTTGAGTTAGTCACAAGTGTGCAAAGATGAAAGAAAAGGTCAACACATCTACCACATGTCACGATTATCTTCTTTTACTTCTGACAGACTCTAAAGTAAATGCAAACACATGATATCATTTACAGTTATGAAACTAGATTATCTACATCTACATCAGCTACTTTACTTTCATTTATGCCTGGCATCACTCATCACAGGCTATCCATGTTTAAGTGAGACGGTGTCTAATAGCTCATCTTTAGCAGGAAAGCATGCTGGTACCACAATAAATTCTCCCTTATTGCATCGTGGTAATGAACTAATACGTATGCACTTCATATGGTTTTGTACTGTGCAGAAAGCAAATTAAACAGAGCCTGCAGTTATTTTCATCTTTTAAAAAAGACATAGAGTACTATTAAGAGAAAAAGAAAGTAAAAAAAATCCAAGTATAATTTAATGTTATTATTTTAATGTCATTATTTTAATGTTATTATTTTTAAAGACATAAGAAAGGTGCTTAAACAAACAAAAAAAAGGGGCTCATGGAGAATATCCATCCTAAGATTACCAATGCTTCTCTAACAGACACATCCACGCCAACTTCAAGTCTCTATTGCTGAGCCAGCTTACATCAGAATGGAATTTAGCTCATTCCATTCATAATAGTTTGATCAAAGGTTACTATAGTGGGAACGCACTACCAAGGACTGAATGAAACATTAACATGATTCACTCCCCTGTGCTATAAATAATTTTTCTTACAATTAACATTCTTGCATTTTTAGCAGTAAAATGTAAGGACATCAAACTCCTAAAGATATTGTCAGTTCTGGGGCAGGTCTGATTGTCACTTGTACACGAGTGGTATTCAAGTCCTTTATCATTCATTGGAAGATTTACAGAGTCAGTGTGGGGCTTGCTACTTCTTCATCATGCTTCGCCCTAGGAGATGAATGGGTTATATACACATTAACAAGCAGCTACAGAGAAGCAGCTGGTGCTGAAGACCCAGTGTGCATAATACATTTCAGGAAATTTTACTACTGACTTACTGCTTTATGGACTGAGCAGTCAGCCAGGCATGACGTGTATTAGGTGGCTCCTGAAGTGAATCATTTATTTTAGTTTCAGAGGAAAGAAATCTAACTTATGCGCCCAAGATCTTGTTGTGTCACAAATCAAAGCATAATAAAAGCACGGGAGATTTCCTTAAAACGCACATTCCCAACCCAAACTGAAATGCTAATATAGACTCACCCTAAAGCTACTCTGACCCTCAGCAGGGGCCTCTCTCCCATGTACATATAGGCCAAGTCGCAACTCTATAGCTCCCCTCCTCTGCCCTGGTAACCTTGTTAAGAAAGAGACAAAAGCAAATCATTTTGTAGCAACTGACTTCATGTGTACCTCTCATAGAGAAGGGCACTTCTTATGGAAGGCACTATCTGGACTATTGAATCCGGTCCCCTGAAGGGAACTTTATCACAGATTATTTATTAATGAAAAAAATACTATTTATGAACCACTTTTTGACCTCCATATTCACACTGGAAGGTTGTAGGACTCTTGCATCGCACAGGATAACTTAATTAAATTAGTATCATCACTGTCCACTAATGAAAGCAGCTATGCTTCTGGTTCCCTCATTATCACTCATTCCCCACACTCCTGCCCATACACACTGACCTACCATGTCCCCCCTTCCTTCCTTTTTCTAGGCCTTTGCTAAACGGATTTACATTTTGTACACCATGCTTATATACTTGACTTTCAAGCACTCCAGATCATCATAGCAGTTCTTGTTTGCGTTTATTGAGGTTAAGTTTACTCTTCTCCAACTTGGGTGACTTTCATGACAGAACTGCTCACAGTATCTGTGAAATTGTAGGCTCCACATTTTGTTAATATTTTCCAAATCTGACTAGAAATATTTAGACTGACATTATCTAGGATCACATTTCCATTTTCACAACCATATGATGCATGTTGCTCATAGCCAACCTGTAATCAAGTAATGTGAGAAGTTCTTTTTCTTCCTCAGTAAATTCCAACTGCTGACATTTCCGGAGTAACGCTTAGATTGTTATTATTAGTTCCTAAGAGTCTTCTGAATTCCTTACTATTAAATTTCATTCATATTCATTAGAGAAGTTCTCAAGATCATACAATTTCTCTTGATACTCCAGCAAGCTTTCACTGTAGTGGTGTCTCTGAACTTTAGGATATCAGCAAATGTAAACAACACATTGCTTCACTGATTTTAACATTCATCCTATTTTAATATTTAGGGTTTTCTGACAGTAATATAATGATCCTGTCATCACTATGTATTGTAATGTTCCTTTTAGCTAGTTCTTTCTTATGCATTCCTCTGATTTAATGAATGATTTTCTGAGTCTCTCATAAGGAACTGGTATTTTGCTAAAAGTCCCAAAGCACGGCATCTACCCTGTTTCTTTCTTTCAGAAAATAAGTTTATTAAAGAATGTTACTGGGTTAATTTGCCAGCCACTATCTCTCTTAAAATGATGTTGCACCTTATTTGATTGTACTGAGCTGATTCATCATCATCATCGCTATCATCATAATACGCACAGTAGAAATAGTAAGCAATAATCACATAGTACTGTGAACTGTTTAAAAGCAGTAACAATAGATATTTTGGCATAGAAAAAAAGGGGAATGATTTTTAGATATGGGGTACTTAAAGACAAAGGAAAAATTACCTAAAGCTGGTGTCAGCACTGGGAATGGAACTCTTTCTTTTGAAGAGCCAACTTCTTGTTCAGTTTTTCATTCCACAGAATATACTATGACAAAATGTAATAACATGCCTGCATTTTAGGAACTTTATGGTAGCTTATGGAGTGGTTTGAAA
>VXBO01002668.1:177073-201282 GCA_013400135.1 Rhinoptilus africanus | reverse complement strand
AACAAATTTAAAAAAAAAAAAAAAAAGCTAACCAATGATAATGAAAGTAATATGCTGGGTGTCCAGGGAAAGCATAGAGAAACACAAACTACTTTCTCTTTATTAGCTGGAAACATAGGTGCTTCTCAAATATTTTTACTTCTAATTATTTACATCAAAATTAAACCATTTCTTTAAGCAGCAAAAATACTTTGCTCCTCAATATCGTGATACACCTCATTTACTTTTAGCTATCCATAAATTTAGTGTCCAACCTAACCTACTTCTCCCAATTCCCTCTAAGGCAAGGGAGAGAGGCAGTCACTTCCTCTGCTGATTTATCTCCTCTGTTTTCAACACCTGTTTTAGAATAGGATGAAGTGGCCTCCAGAGATGCCTCTCTCTCTAATTACCTATTTATACTGGAGAAACAGTGGCCCTGACTTACACACATGAATTGAACAGCAGAGAAACCCAGTGACACAAGAAATCCACACCTGAGCAGAATTCAATACAATACTCCTGGGTGCCACTGATATGCTCCATGTACTAGACCAACAAAATGCAAAACTCATTCCTCAATTCCTCTTTTCACTCTTTCTTTTGCATTATTACCCTATTTTTACAAAATATCTTCATATGAAAAAAGTTACCTTGTGTAGTTGCCTGTGTTAGAATCTAATAAAAGGAGAGAATTCTTAAAAACAAGAGTAAAAAAGATAGTCTTAGCACCAGAGGAAGTGAAATATTTAATGATTTATTGACAAAAATAAAGGGAAAAATAAATAAAGTTAGCCAAAAAAAAAAAGCCACACCCATAGGTGGCTTTGTTGAGAAATACATATGTAAAGACATGGAAATATGTATTCCAACTTTTAATGTTGACAGATTGAATTCCCAAAAAGTACACACAGAAGACTATCTCTTCTCTAGTAGAAAGTTTAGCTCATCTGCCCAATCTGTAATCCATCTGTCACTAAAGAAACAACTAGAAGATTTCAGCCAAAATGATTCAGATATTTCTAAGAACAAGTGAAGTAAAAATATTTTCTTTGCCTATGTTAAAAATACTCTGGCAGACTTTTCTTGAGAATGTTTAGCAACTCTTATTTTAGGGTGACGCGTTGCTGATTGATGGAGATGATCTTTGTGTCTGGGATGTGTCTTTGCTGATGATGAAAATCCATCAGTGTGAAGCCAGGGTGTTGTGGATTTGGGGAACAGCAAAACTTGCAAAAGTTTCATAGGTACTCTTCTACAAAGAATAAAAATATGAATGTGAAGGAAACTGCTTGACATTTCCACACTCTGCAGTGTTGGATTTTGCCGTATGTTCTCTAATACCTTGTCTTTGTGTATGTGATTGTGTGCATATATACACGTGTATGTGTTTGTGGTACTGACCCCGGGAATTACAGGCCAGTCAGTCTCACCTCTGTGCCTGGAAAGATTATGGAGCAGATACTCCTGGAAACTCTGCTAAGGCACATGGAAAATGAGGAGGTGATTGGTAAAAGCCCACATGGCTTCACCAAGGGCAAGTCACACCAGAAAAATTTGCTGGTCTTCTATGACAGGGTTACACCTTTGGTGGATAAAGGGGGAGCAACTGACATAAATACTCTACCTAGACTTATGCAAAGTGTTTGACACTGTCTTGGATGACATCCAGGTCTCTAAATTGGAGAGACATGGATTTGACCAATGGACCACTCAGTGGATAAGGAACTGGCTGTATGGTCATACTCAAAAAGTTGTGGTCAACAGCTCAATGTCCAAGGGGAAACCAGTGATGAGTGGTGTTCCTCAGGGGAACCAACAATACCATCAGCATACCAACAATACCATCACTGCTACAAAGCCAAACATCTTGCTTGTTCAGATCCAAAATACACTCACCCTTGTTTGGGTTGATGCACAGAACAGGTTCAAGTGCGAGTATGAACAGTAGATTTATATATAGTCATTTGTCCCACATTGATTGAACGGAGATAAAAATACTATTAATTTATTTATTCTGATCGATATAACCCTGAATAGATTTGGTGGTTTTGTTGTATCAATGGTAGTTGACACATTATTGAGTTTCCAGGAATGTTCTTCCTTTGAGTAAGCTCTTCAGACTGTTCCTATTACATTTATCCTTGTATCTTTTATTGTCCCTTTTGAACGTAATAAAAGCTGTGTTATTTACAGTCCTAGCCTATTTAAGAGAGTTCAGTCAGTCTGTCCACTCTAGACAAGATATTTGCTTCTTATTAGCCAGAATATATCATGAATATCATAGAATCATAGGGTTGGAAGGGACCTCTGGAGATCATCTAGTCCAAACCCCCTGACAGAGCAGGGCCACCTTAGAGCAGGTTGCACAGGAACCCGTCCAGGCGGGTTTTGAATGTCTCCAGAGATGGAGACTCCACCACCTCCCTGGGCAGCCTGTTTCAGTGCTCTGCCACCCTCAAGGTAAAGAAGTTCCTCCTCATGTTTAGGTGGAACTTCCTATGCTCAAGTTTGTGCCCATTCCCTCTTGTCCTGTCACTGGGCACCACTGAAAAGAGCCTGTCCCCATCCTCCTGACACCCACCCTTCAAGTATTTATAAGTGTTGATTAGGTTCCCCCTCAGACGTCTCTTTTCTAGACTAAAGAGTCCCAAATCCCTCAGTCTTTCTTCATAAGAGAGGTCTTTTTTTCAAGATTTTATGTTAAAATTTAAAAACTGTTATAAGACAAAGGATCTCTAGGAAGATGCAGACCTCTGCTGAATTTCTACAGTCCAAATAAAAGCTGTTTTTGCAGAACTGTAGAATGATTGAATGAGTTGTCACATTTTCTTTTGTTTGACTGCTAAGACAAACAATGCAGTCTTTTAAATGCAACATCTCTAAATATGTTAGGCTACATAGTCTTTTCCTCTTTATAAATTTTATTATTGCCTTATAATGAAAAAAAAAATGAAAATGAGGAGGAGAGATGTCATTAAAAGATAATTGTTTTATCTGCAGCTTAATCCCTTGAATATCAGGCTACAATTTCCCTTCAGGAGATGAAATACTTTGAAATGGCACTGCTAATTTGACTGGAATATCAGGACATTAATCAAACATCCGTAATACTACTTTGCTGGGTAGGCATGACAAGTCTTTAAGGAATTGAGCTGGAAACCTGAATTTCTAAGGCATCTGGAAATACAAATAATCCAGTGGATAGTTATAAATCTAAGCAAACTGAGTTGTGGGACCATCACATTTACATGCATATTTAATTCCAAGGTTAAATGAGTTGTGGAGGATTAAAGCAGTTTTCTTCATAGTTACTATGCTAAAAACAATATGGTCGAAGCCTCGCCTAGCTATATTCTCTATATTTTGTTTAATTCAGCTGTCAAAATAGAACTGCCCTCAGCATGTATTAAATAACTCACTAAAAGGTCATCTTTGAATGTATTTTCATATTGCAGGTAATGAAAACAGAGTATAGCAGAATTTTGTTGGTAACTGATGGCAGAGCAGATACAGAACAGGATCACTGGGTTGTGATGATGTGAGTAGTCCTAATGAAATGCCACTAAAGCTACTAACCATTTAGACTGGAAAATAGACTCATGTGGGATCTAACGTTTCACTCCTGGTAAAGCTTGATTTTCTGGCTCAGTAGCTGCCAGCCACATGGGTGATGTTGCACCTACCTGATACAGTGACCGAAACACACCACTCTGTTCTTCCTCTCTGTTCCTTTTGAATTGTCAGGGTTATAAAGGCGGCTGTTTTATGCTGCATAATTCGCAGTTTGTGATTTTTTTTAAATGCAACATTACATTTCCATTTCCAGATTAACATTTCTGGTTTTGAGAAGACAATAATAATATTTACAGTACTTTTTCTCTTAACATACTGGTTTTTACTCAGATTGATGTAAATGTATGTCCTCAGATCAATGTCATACATAATTCAGATTAATTACATATTTTTCATATATTCATATTGATTACATAAACAAACTGGGAAGGAATGAAAATGCTCAATATAAATGGCTACCTGCCTCATAAAACCACACACAGACTTAGAAGATTGAAAAGCAGGGCTCTGATGTAATGTGTCAAGAAACAAGCATATTTGGGAAAATATCACAGCCTTTAAACTCATCAAGCTCTTCTTTGGGGGAATTATGCTTATATTATCACTGAATGTCTGAGTTTGAAAGGGATCTCTGGAGATTGTCTAGTGCAACTTTTCCGCTCAGACCAGGGTCAACAAGAGTAGGTTGCTCAGCAATGTGTCCAATTTGGTTTTGAATATCTCCAG
The DNA here is from genome assembly GCA_013400135.1 of Rhinoptilus africanus. Classification (NCBI taxonomy): domain Eukaryota; kingdom Metazoa; phylum Chordata; class Aves; order Charadriiformes; family Glareolidae; genus Rhinoptilus; species Rhinoptilus africanus. The sequence continues at coordinate 197,001 of VXBO01002668.1, read as the reverse complement.
GGGTGGAGACCCCACAGATTCTCTGGAAAACCTATTAATTATCGTTATCGTCCCCGAAGCCTTATCATGTTTGTCATTTAGTAGAAATTTGATCAGATCAAGAAAGCTTCTATAATTGACAGAATTAAGTTCACTCAAACACATCTGCAATATCCCCACATTTAAACTCAAAGCTTGGAAAAGGTTTGGAAAATTCAGGGGTTTTTTAATTTTTTTTTTTTTTTAATCTTTCTCATCCATTTCACAGTTAAGGCAGACACAGGAAAAGAAATATAAACTCCACCGACCATCATCCTCCTGGTCAGGAAACAGAGTATCAAAAGCAAAAAATCTCCTAAACATTACTGAGAGTCTAATCAATAAAATTGAGAATTCCAGCTTGATTTGCTAAGCTGGACAGCTCAGATTTGGTTCATATTTGCATTCAGTAACTGAGATATATATCTGAGTGGAAAATTTAATTTTTTCAAGTTGTGTTTCTGTCAGTTAATGATTTTTTCATTTTGTGTGTAACCTTTGAACAACATAGGTTTTCTTCTTTATTAGTCATGTTAATGATATTTACACCGAATTGTCAGGAAGATACTTGCAACATCTTTCAAAATTAATCATATTATCTAGTTATAAAAATCTACCTTCCATAATAAGAGGAATGGACAGTGCTAGCTGCTGATGAATGAATTAAGAGTTCAGTTCTGGAAAAAATCAGACAGCAGTTTTTCATTAAAAATAGCGCCAACAACTTAGTGGTTACAGTAGTTATTATCCTACATGTCCAAATAGATGAATTCTATCAAACAAAAGTAAATTATCAAGAAATTTTCTTGGAATTTACAGAATTACACTTATTCTGTGGACTTCTGATCTGTTTCGCATTGCTTAAGAAGAGCTTATAAGCTCCAAACTAGAGTTTCCAAACTAAAGCTTGTAAGCTTCCCATCTGTAGCTCTCAGAGTCAGGCCAGCATGAATCACAAGGAGCCAATTACTGCAAAGTGTTGCCATGCCAGCAGTGGCATTCACTTTTCTTTAATATTTTCACTAACCTTATTTCCCCTGTGAGCAAAATAGCTGCTGCTGTTTGTTCAGACTTGGCGGCCGTCATAGGACTAGCTGTCAGACAGCCTGAGCTCCTCTTACTAATTTCAAGCTCTGTTGAGCAGTACTGTGGTGGCAAGACTATCACTCAGTGTTTAGGAACAGCCCTGGCAGGGGTGAAAAAAAACTTCAGGAAATCTATAGATTTTTGCTTATCAGAGAAAAAATGCTGGAGTTTATTATGGAAGAATTCATTATTATTCGCTTCTTTAAGCAAAAGTAACTAGAAGGAATCATAAAACACTGAAGAGTACCAGCTGCTAATATATGCTAACTCATGGTATAGGTTCATTTAGGATGATTAGAAATGTTAGGAATACCTGAATGAGAATCATTTAGCTTATTGAAACTCTTTGTTCCAGAATACTGTGTCCAAGATAGCATATAACTGAGCAGCATACGTACAGAAAGACAAAGATACATTTAGAAATAGAGAAACAGGCATGGTGATGTAGAATGTACCTACCACAGACCAACAGGTCAAAAACATGTTGTTGTCTTTTTTCTTCCTTTTATTTTTTGATTTTTATAGCTGACATAAATTAAGTGTGACACAATTAACCACAGAGAAAGGACACAGACAGGTTAAGTAGGCCCACTTCCAGGCCATTAGCAAATACTGCCATTGGGCGAAAACATTTCCTAGCAGGAGGATATCGAGTTCAACAAAGGCAAATGCCAAGCCATGACCCTGAAGAGGAATAAGCCCATGCACCAGTACATGCTGAGGGGACAGGAAGCTGAAAGGCAGGTTAGCAGAAAAGTACCTGGGGGTCTGGTTGGCCAACAAGTTGGACATGAGCCAGTGATGTACCCCTGCACCAAAGTAGGCCAAAACAGGGGAAAAGCATTGCCAGCAGGTTGAGGGAGGTGACCTTTTTGCTCTACTCAGGGCTGGTGCGACACTCTTGGAGTGCTGGGGTCAGGTCTCGGCTTCTTAGTACATGAGAGACCAGCTGATGGAGGGAATGCAACTGATAATGCAAGGAGAGGCTGAGAGAGAAAATTCTTTTAAAGAAAGCATAAATAGGGAGACAGTCATCCCAAGAGGTAATGTACATATTCACCGATTTAAATATTTGAAGTGTAAAGCATAAAATTGTTGAATTAGATTGCTTGATTTTTAGCGAGGACAGTAACTTGACAGAGTTATGAACTTTGGGGAAGAAAGCTAATCTTTCAAACACATCACACCAAGTTACAAATCACTTCAGCAGGCCAGACAAAGGTTTTGGCTATAGCAAATTTAGTAATAAGCCAGATGTCTGAAAATGAAAAATGAAAAAATGTACATAAATGGGAAGAGGATGATATTACAACTCTCTTATCAATTTTCAGATACTAACTGTGAATAAGAGATACCAGAAAATTTGCAAGAGCAATAAACATAGTAATGATGGGAAACTGTAATTATTTCCAAGATCTGGATAAACATCGGAAAAAGTACTATCAGATCAAACTTCAGAAGATGGAAGCTACTTTGAAACAGCTATTCGGAAGGCCTACTCTTACGAGTAAACAGTTCTTGTAAGACGTACGTTGGACTTGTTTCTAAATATATGTCTCAAAAAGCCTTTCTAAGTGTGATACCAGTTCAAAACTGCAGCAGGAGTGAAACACAGACATAAAATGAACCACTACAGAGTTGTGCACTTTCAAAAAGGGAAATTACATAAAACCAGAAAACTTGCTAAGAGTAAACTAAAAGAACGAGCCAGAGAATAATACTTCTGTAGATAGTATGGAGCTTCCTTCAAAACACCTTAGCAGAGGGACAAAGTACCTGTAAAATCAACTTGTTAAAGGATAGAAACAGTAGAGCATAACAGCAACTAAGCAGTAAAAATAAAATGGTTAACGGAAGTAGAAAGTTATCTTTCAGAAAATGAGTATTGTGTTCAAATAAGGTGAATGGAAAAGACTGTAAACTCCGGCAAATTAAATCTGAAACTTTAATAAGTCAAAAAAAAAAAGACTTTGAAGAACAATTTGCCAAAATCATTAAGTTCTTTATAAGATGTGGTCAAACACGCTAGAAGAAACGTATTTGCCACAAAGTTTGTAGGCTCAACAGATACTTAATATAGGTAAGGAAGGATGCTTAATATAGGAAAGGAATAAGAGCACGGTAGAAAATCTGAAGTGGTGATTTGCATCACTTTTAATCAGAGAAAAACTTAGGAAGGGTCCCATGTGGGAGACTTTCCTCACAAGAAATTATTTGTAGGAACTGTCTCAAATTACAGTGTCAGCTGATTGTAAGCATAAATAAACAGTAACTCCATGCTAAGACTAGGTAGAATTTAATGATAAGCATTACAGAAGCTAAGAATTAAAAATTCTTTACTTGCAACTGTGTTATATAGACTAATATTTAAATTAGCTGGAGAACTGGAGGAATGAAAGGCTAAAATTGTAGCAACTTTACAAAAGTGTTTCAGGGACAGTCAAAGCACTAACAGCTTTGATTTCAGAAACAGGTTAGTTGTTTAAAATTCTAAGAAAGAACAGAATAAATACATATTCAGTTAAATAAGCCAACATGGAGAAAGACCCAACACAGCTTTTGTAGAGGGAAACTATGTTTCACAAACCATTTGGAGTTCTCTGAATTAGACTTCAAGCTTGCAGGATGACAATCAATTTGTTAAACACACTAGACTTCCAAAAGCTTTTGATAAGAAAGTATCGGGAGCAAAAAAATTTGCTGATTATGTATAATTATAGAGCATGGTAAAAATGAAATTCGATTGCAGAGAGATCTTACAGTATGGGGAGTGTGGGTAATAAAATGACACGTTATTATAATGTAAATGCATAAAACAGTATTAGCTATTTGATGAACAACCATGGTCTCTAAGTTAGCTGTTATTACCACTCTGAAAGGAGAGCTTGGAGTCTTATAAAGTTATCAGCTCAGTGCTCAATGACTAATTTCACTGAACACATACTGTATTTTGAAAATTATTAGAAAAGGATAAAGGAATAAAATAGAAAATATTATAGTGTGGCTGTTTAAATCTCTAGAGAGGTTTGAAGTCTGTATGGAAATCTCAAAAGGGGTAGCCCTTGAAGGGCCTAAAAAAGGAAAAGGTAGACAAGATCATCCAGAGAAGGGTAGCTTTAACATTTGACTGTCCAAAGAGTATTGCATATAAAAGCAAATGTACCTTTTAATTGAAAAATGTAAAAAGGACACATAGCTACCTTTAAAGGCTCATGGTGTCATATTTTTCTACAAAATCTGAAAGAGACAAAACCAAGCAATCAAACAGAACATTTTTTCTCCAGGACCGTGGTTGGCATTTCACCAAAGCTAAGAATAAAAAATTTCTACCATGTCTAGCCAGGAAATATATAACTTGCCCTGAGTAAGATGTAGGATGTCTGTCACTAGAGTTTATGTGCAAAGAGTAGAAACTTAGGAAGATAATGTCTCTAAATAAGTAATAAAAAGTTGAAATTCCTATTAAAGGTTTTGGGGAAGACCAAAATATTCTGATGTACAGAAACAGACAGGAGAAAATTTATATCCTAAAGAGATATAATTAGAAGAAGAAAGAGCAAACAGTTTGAGAAGTAACCAGTACAATGTCTTCAGTATTATTTGACAGATAAATATAGACTCAATGACTGCTCAAAGATCACTGACTACTCTGTGGCCTGGAATTCAGCTGAGCATTTTCCATCTCCCGGATCATTTTCTATATTTGTCACAATCAAATGTGAAAACTACCCAGCAAGCCCTGTAAAATCATTAGATGATTTTGGTAGAAGGGCTGAAACGGAATGGTTGACATTCAATCTTCCGTGAGTAGAACACGTGTATGAAGCCCTATAATGTGTATATCCAGGGATGTGTGACGCCTCTTGCTTCAAAGAATCTGTTCATTCATGAACAGCTCCTTAACTGTTTGTAATCAAGTTCATGGAGCAACAGAAGCCTTGTTCAGGACTAGCTGCATGCAAACAGGAAGTTTTTGAGATCACATGCTTTTGAGTTCCCCTTACCAAGAATTCTTGAATGGGATTCATGTGCCCCAGCTTAGGCCTTTAAAATTTAGCCAGCTGAATTTCAGGTAATCTCACAAGGTTTTCCTTACACTTAAAGGAGAGAAATAGGCATCTCCAGGGGGTAATTCAGCTTCCCACTTCCCCTTATTTTAAAATGTTGTTTTGGAATTAAATTAATGGATCTCTGGAGGTGTCTGTTTCTCTACGCTGAGGGAGACCGTGAGTTTATGAGACCTATGTGGCTTATTTTTAGATGTCTAAATTAGGGGAGAAGAATCCCATCTTTATTAATTTTTTTTTTGCCCTTGGGAAATATTTTTTGCCATTGTGCATCATTCAAAGGAACCAAATTATTTTCTATTAACTTTTAAAGATAAAGTGCATTTCTCATAAACTTCAGCCAAGAAAGTTTTACTTTAAAGTAAGACTTCTCCAGGAAGTTATGTCCAGGTGGAAATAGGAGTTTATTACTGAAAGAAATTTTGCAACCTTGACTTACAGAATTTGACTCTAATACACATGTAAGAACAAATTATGTTTTGTTGCCAAGACAACAAAAGTAAAAAGCAAGGAAACTAACGGAAGCAATTTACAGCTCTGTGGGACAGCCAGAGATACAATAACATACTGCACTTCTTAGAGAAGAAAACAATATGATCTATCAAAGTTATTTTACTGCAAGAAAAGACGTAGCACATGACAATAAGGAAAATCACATTTCCAATAACCCAAAGTAAGGTTTATTTAATAGTACTCACATCAAGTGAGTATTAGGAAACATATATATTTCAGTCTAAGAATTCCATCCCTACCTATCCTGGCCCATACTAGGGGGACAAAAATGCTCAGTTTTGTTGTTGTTATTATTGATGTTATTGCAGTGGAGTCCTGTTCTTTTATTCTCTCTGTTTCCAAACAGTTTAATATTGTTTTCAGAAACATTTAAAAATTGTAACAAGGACAGTGTGATCCAATATTTTTATTGCACAGCTACTCTGCAGAAGACTACATAGCCTATAGGCCTAGAACACAATAAAAGCAGAAGAATGTCTGTCTGTAAGAACAGATTAAACACTTTTCTTAAAAACCTATGGCAAATTTGGGGCCTCTGATTTTAGAGCAAATTTGCTATTACATCTAGAAAGAATTACAGGTCACATGGGGGAGTATAGCTTCCAATAGTCCCAACCTTATTTAAAAAGATGGCAAAAGTGGCAAAACTGTAGTTTGAAAATTTTCTTTAAAAATGCTGCAGCAGCATCTAAAAACCTGACCTTGAATAATCTTGCCACTACTCAGAGTAATGCAATACGATCTATAATTGAAAATTAAACTTTTTTCTGCCATTAGCTTCCTAAAATACAACATATCAAAACCTGCAGCAATAAAAAAGTAGCACTGAGTCCATACGTTTCCTCAGAGCTGACAGCACATTTCTTCATCATGTAAAAAAAATAAGTAAATGAAGAAACTAAATTTAAAGTTACTCTATGACTACAGTGGTAACAAACTGGGTCTCAGATATTTATGGATTTTTGGAGGGATTGAGAATATTATTTTTTTTTACACCTTCAGTGACATAAGATCTCATCGCCATTTTGTGACTGAAAACTAAGTCATAAATAAGACCATATAAAGATGACATCTACAGTTCACTTATAAAATCTCTGAATATTAGATCACTCGAACTAAATCTGTTTAAACCTCAGAAGTAGTAAGATATCAAAGATGATATTATAGAAAATTCAAACGCTGTTTCCATCCCATGGAGTTCAGAATTACATTACACACAGAATATAACTAACTCTACTGTATTCTTTTCTAAATAGCAGGTTAAGAGTAGAATTCATCTATTAGCATAAAGAGAATTAGAGCAATGACATGTACTATGTTAACTAAAACATCGGCAGAAATTGAGTTACAGGGGAAAATGAGGATGTAGGCAAAACGCACAGTCATATCTAGGGAGTGATTTGAACTATAATTAAAATCACAAACTAGAAATTAATATAGGAGTCTGGAAGATGATGGAGATTTTCAAATCACTGATTAATATAGGAAGCAGCAGGAGAAGCAGTGAATGAAAAACTATCTTTCTGTAAAGAATAGTATGTCACCGGGGCTATGCAATTCCCAGGCCTTAAAAAGGAGGAGATCAAAACACAGAATGAGAATGTGACATCCTAATGGTGGGATTAATCTCAGTTAACATAGTCATCTAAAATCTAGGCTGCTCTACTGAGCTAATTATCAGGGCTCCTGCTATTGCTCACTGCAAAGAAGTGCTACTCAAAGAGCTGATCACCCTGCTCATGGAGGGACCCTCAACAGCCCTGTGAAACTACACTTCTGCCTTTTAAATAGCTAATATTAATGTCAGTTAATCCCCCCAAAAAGAAAAAAACCTGTGTGCAAGCAATACTTTTCTTTCAAATATTTAGTCTTAATCTGTGCACAAAATAGTGTTCAGCAGATTTAGTACCTGAGACACTTCTAGTAAAATAAACGCTGTGAATCCACTCCAGAATTTCAAATGAGTTTCACGGTGAAACTGAAAGGAGAATATTTTCCAAAAGAGTCAAAAATCTTGCCCCTCAGAAAAAATGTAGAGGACTATTTTTATAAATAGACACTGCAATAAAGATGACAGCATGTAACCAACAAATAATGATGGTCAGAAAGGCTGGCTATTGACACTTCTTATCCCATTACTGCTAAGCAATAGAGAGTGATGGAAAGGCTATATTTCTACTATCTAACATAATCACATTAGCGAGAGGAAAGTGGAAATGTTTCCAGTAAGCATTCTCACTCATTTACATAAATTCAAAATGACAGATTTGTGCTTGTTGTTCAAGGTCTGTAAAATCCATGGCAAGAAGAAACATCCAGAGCTAATATGTTTATTAAAAGGATGACGCTACTTCCTTGTATCTTCTGGGGCTTTCTGCATGAAAGCAATATTTTGAAAGTGTATTTTATTATTATTATTATTCAGGTAATAAAAACCAGAGCATTTCCAGAAAAGTGCAGTTAATCCCTGTCAAGTCTGTGCCATTCAGCCCCGGCCTGAAATTACTTTTGCCCTGTGCAGGAAGAGCATTTCTCCTTAAGAGAGGTTTTGAGGACTGTTTCCTATCATGCAGTAATTCCTATTCCTGTATTAATAGAATTTCTTGGCTCTTTTTAAGCTCATGTAACAGTAATACCACATCAGAACGGTCTGTTGTGAACTAAATCACTTTAGTCATGTGTAGTGCGACATTAACACAGATATGCACCTTGCATTCACATGGTGCTGGAGGTCAGACAAATGCCTAGGTGGTTTTGCATGTGGCAGAGTTATCCAGCTCACTTCTCAGAAGTCCAAGTAGTAGAAAAGCGTTTTGTGATGCAAACTTCTTTACAAGGAGACAGAAGTATAATCTGAAAGTTTACTTAGTCTTCTTTCTTTCATAAACACGGCTGTTTGCACTGTTAAAGAAGGTGCAGTCTGACAGCCAGAGACTATGTGAAAGCAGTTTTATTTTCACATAAAAATAATTAACAGCATCTCCTCTCCCATTTCCACCATAAAATTTCTCTTTTATAATTTCTCTCTTCATATGCTGCATCCTGCCAGACTGTGAACTGACACACGCTGAGGTACCCCCATCCTAGGGAACTCTGTCACAGCTGACAGTGCTGCACCATATTGCCAGTCATAAAAGGTGGGATTTAAAATCTCCAGATGTAAGTGTGGCATTTCAATCTCGATATTGTAAATCTACTCTATTATCAGTTGTAAGGCTTGATCCAAAATGTATTAAAGTCATTAAGAATCTTTCATTTGGCCTCAGCGAGCCCTGAATCAGACCTCCAAAAGCAGCTAAGTTGTTTTTTGATACTGTCTTCTGGCTTTTACAGTAGCCAAATGGAACCAGAGTCTACTTATCTTTACCATACTCTGAGGTCCAATCATGCAATGTTCACTCAAATTAAAATCCCACTGAAAACAGTGTGGATTTTTTTCCACCCCTCAAGCGTATGACAACAGGTGAACAGACAAGCCAGCAGCTCTCTAGTAGGCTTATTAAAAAATGGAATGTCCTAATTAAGGGTGGCATAGGCTCCTCTGTGAAAGCTACTGCTAGCCGTGAAAAGGAAAATAATACAATAGTGTCTTTTCACAGATAGGCTCAGTCTGTGACATGCAGTAACTGACTAATGATCTAGTATCTTTTAAAGGTGTAGACCAGATATTCAGCTAAGGTAAACTGACTTACCTCCTTTTCTTCAGCAAACCTCTATCAACTTATATCAGTTGGAATCTGACCCATTTCTTTCTGATGTCACTGGTACCTACATGTTTCTAATTTGTCTAATAAGCCAAATAGCTTTGCTCAGTCAGTAAAATATGAAACCCCTCCGCTCTTTTGCCACTGTTTATCTAAACAAACACAGTGTCAGCAATGAAAAGCATGCTGGTGCTGATTTTTTATTTTTTCTGTATGCATGAACTATAAAAGAAACAAACAATAGGTACAAAAGAATCATATACTCTTTTTCTAAGAAATGCACCTCATCAAAAGATTAGAAATCATATTAGGTGCTGACTGCAGAGAAATCTGAAATTATTAGCTTCTGCAGAAATGAGGTTTCAGTTCTTCAGTTCTTTTGATTTCTTTTGATTTCTTCCTTCTACTTTCTTTCCTTTGGCTCACCTCAGTAGAAATGTAGAACATAAAATGCTTAAAAGAAGACATGTATCTAAACAGAGGAAGGCAATACACTGACTAATGAGCATCTCACTAAGTACATCTATATGAAAGAATAATTTTGAAACTGTTCGCTCTTTAAACATGTTCATTATATTCACTTTAGACCATGTAATTGTGTGGCAAATTGAGTCATGCTAGTGAGCTGAAGGCAACTTAGGAAACATCATTATTGTTTTATTATTGTTGTTACAGAATTTAACTTAATTTGAAATCTGCATTATTGCCCTGACAGTGAGAAGCACCGAAATCTTATTCTGGGTACATTATATACCATTTGATAAGCATATCTAAGAGTGAGTGCTTAATTATCATTCCTTCCATAGCAATTATTTTATTTGTCCAAGTAAATGCATTTAGATAGTGGTTTGGGTTGGGTTTCATTTTCATTTTCTTTTTTTTCCTGAACAGCATAGTCTTACATTTAATAATTAATAATAACTGTATTTTCACTGTCTTCTGTTTTGTAAAATTCTTTTCTGTAAAACTTCAACAAATTTAGGTAATTTCATGACAGTACAAGGAATATTTTCACATTCCCATGTATGCTAGCCATATGCAAAAAGTATCTCTTTCACACTGAAAGGATGACACTCTCAAATGTAGAACTACTTTTTTCCTTAAAAAAGAACTGTTCATGATTTCTTTATATATAATCTACTCAATATGGCCAATTAATATGATTTTGAAACTCATTTACACTGGTGTGTATCAGAGACCCAATAAAATGTGCAGCACTATCCTGTTGTAAAATTGTATGCAAATCAAGCTTATAAACTTTAGAATATCACATTAAATAAGGCATCACATCCACTCTCCAGATGCGCCAAATGACTAGTGCTTCAGAGAAGGGTAGATCTGCTCTGGAGTCCAAACATAACACCTGGCAGCAAGGTTAAACAGACAGCTCTGCGGGATGGGAAAACTAGGAGAGGACACTCAGCCCCCTCTTCTTAATGTTACCAAGGAGGAAGAGAAAGAACAAGAGAGCTGTCCCACAACAGGACTATGTCTGTTCACAGCCTGAGAGTACTCTGCCATTATCCTCCTCTCTGTGAAGCACACTGACCTCTGAAAGTCACAAAAGTATTTTAGAATAATAAAATACCATCAACATTCTTTCTAATTTTTTCTTTTAATACTAATTTTACACATGTCAACCTGAACTAAAGAGATTTTCAAAATGCTTATTTTGCTCTCAGATCCTTGGTTGGAGAGATTTGCTAGCAAAATTTACCAATTGCTGCTATTATAACAAAAGAAAAGGGAACTAATGACAGGTTTAGGAAAAGCTGTGCACTACCCTGCTTGTATTTTACCAGATAGGTCTGCTATGTAGTCTCTGAATGTCAGTGCCCTATGAAGGACTCTGTCCTTGAATTTTCTTTGAGAGACTTGATTATTATCTGTGTCAGTAGAGGACACAGAAGCAAAAAATCTATCTATTTTACATATTGTTCAAATTAGAATTGTTTCCTTTTGTGATAGTTAAAAGATACTGCTTTCCAAAATTTGTGCAGATGGATACCCTCTGCTGTGGCAGACTCCCTATAATAGAACAGTTCAGCATTAAAACAAGGCATTAGAAGAAAAAATATAAGTTTTGAAGTGAAACGTGGCTTGAATGATTTGAAGGTCTGAGAAAAGGGGATTTTTAATTTGAAAAAAAAAAAATCTCATCTGTTTCCTGTGATAGAATTTACTGGAACAGATTGAATATATAGTAGAGCATCTGTCACTGCTCTTTAGTATAAACAAAAAATGCAGTTAGTCACTTATTGCTAAGCTGCTTTTAATTTCAATAACGTTCGTACATTTTCACAAACATGTTTGTTTGTTTGTGTTTTGCTTCAAAAATATTGTGAGCTGTTTCCTCTATTAAAATCAGACATTTTAATACCATATTTGTTAGATGATTATGGTTTCCTCCTGTATGTATATATATGGGTGATAAAAAACTAAGACTCTCTCTCTCTCTCTCTGGCTAAAGGAGAACTAATGCATTCAGCAAATATGTCAGGAACCTATATTAAATATCTATTGTAGGACAGAATTTGATTATAGAAGGTTATTAGATAGCATTGGTTATTTCCAAGAAGAGAAGCCAACTCTAGTCTCTAATGAAGTCAACTGAAAGTATGAATCTGATTTATATGTCTTTGACTATTGACTCTAACTCTCTAGAAGTTTAGTGTCAGGACTTACCACATCAGAAGCAGCTTCTAAACTTATTTTATCAAAGTCAGTTCCATAACTGAAGGCTGCAGTACAGGAAAAGGACAGAAGGCTGGTTAGGAGAACGAGGACAAATGACCTATGCTGATCAGAGATTACTGCTTTACAGTTGGCTGACATGTCATGACATTTGGAAACATACATTACATCCTAAACCACTCTGCAAATCCAGATTTCTCTTACACAAAATCAAGAGTGCCGTCTACAAAATTGCTAAGCATTTGGTCAAAGTAGTTCATAAAAATTTAATAACTTTGTTTAGTAGTAAAATTCTGAAAAACTGTGTACTTTCTACACTGGACAACCCAGAAATTCAAATGACATTACAAGAATGATTATTAGGCTTTGCAATTATTTTACACATATTTCATGCAGTTACAAATTTATACTATTAGGCAAACTTGTTCCCCAAAATCTGATATGCACAGCTAAACAGAGTATTAATGTGTTGGCTGCTATCAAGTCATTCATTTTCATTTTAAATCCCACAGTGCTTATTACATTTAATAAGTGACAAGCAAGGTAACAGCAAAATCTGAAGTTTACAAAATTATTTGAGTTAATCCAAACCAGAGGATTAAGTAAAACGTTAGAGAGAACTAAACAAACGAAGTGAAGGGAGAAATTATATTCAGAATAAATAAGTGCAAAGCAATTTATACATGAAGAAAAACTTAAGCTGCTTGCTTACCTCTGTCTCAAGAAAGGAACCATTAGTCATTGCAGTAATTGAGAGATATTTGCTTAATTCACAACTGCAGTCAGAAAGCACACAAAACATTAGGCTGCATAAGAAGTAAGATGATAAATAGCACAGAGTTTCAGAGTTCTTTTGTATAAATCAATACTTTGGCATCACCTGGAATGCTGTATGCACTGCAGCATGGTGTTGGGAGATAGATTACACACAAGATCCCAGCTTTTATGTATTATTCCAGTTTTTAGCAGGCTTTGCAAGATCAGGAAAGAATCTGTGCACAACTGAAAGGAACATAATGTTGAGTTGCCAACATTAAAATGGAACAACTGAGGACTAAAGTGAATGCTACCTAAATCTACTGTTTCTGGTTGCAAGAAGGGCCACGTTTTTTATTGTTTGCTTGCCTCAAAAAACCTCATGGAGAAGAGAAACCCGGAAAGAATGACCAAGATCAAGAAATACACTCATTTGAAAAGTATGAAAAGACTGAGATTTTTTTTACAAAGAACATTCATAGAAAGAGCTATGATCAATGCATATCAAGTAATGAAGGGCCAACAGAAGATAAATGCCTGTTCTTCTGGTCTTACACTGCAATTAGAAAGACAGCACAAGGATAATAAAAGAATCAGCAATTTTAAAAAACAGTAGGAGAAAATACTTCTTCACATGATATGTAATTAGACTGTGGGACTCATTTCCAATAGCTTAAAAATACTAATGAGAAAATTGAGGAAGACTGCTAAGCCCTTTGCCTCAAGATGTAAGCTGGACACTTACTATGAGAGAACACTTTAGTGTAATGATGTCCAATTCGTCAGGATATCTGGTTACTCTATATACAGCATAAGAGCCAAGTATGAGACACAGAAGAAGGAAAAACTTAAACATCCAGGTATACAACCCCTAAGGTACAGGAGACAAAAGACAATACCAGAGACCAGGACTCTTAGGTTCCTGATAGATGGGTCATTAAAAGAATCACCCAAAGCCTAGAGGCAGTTCAAACTGGACTTCCCAACTGACAAGAAGGGGGAAACAAGATTACCTTTAGCCTCATGGGAATAAGTAGATATACTGTTGGATAGTTGAGGTGTCATATGGTTTTATATAAAACTTACGATGGGATATTTGAAAGAAGAATAAAAGGTAAAAAAAGGGAAGAATCCAGGTGATTTTGAAGTGCGGGAAAATGTAGAGAAGCAAGGATAAAAGGGTTGCCCAAATGTAAGCAAACTGTCACTATTTTGTATGTCCAAGCCTGCCTCTGACTGGTGTCCTCTCTCCTCAGTAAACTTTATTCTTGACCACTTGCTGTGCGAGCAGGCTCTCCAGTGTGTTTGCATGTGATGTATGCAAGCAGTCACCAGCAAGCTTCAAACCATATCAGGTGCAAGTAGGACAAGTGCCCTAGGCAGCAACAACTGTAGAAGCAGCTATGGGCCACAGGGGCTTGTTCTCTGGGGGACCAGCAACTGTGGTGACTGGCATCTGGGGGTCAGTCTTGGATGAACAAAGTGACCAGAGCCAACTACTGGGCAAATCTGTAGGTATATGTGTGTGAGAGAGCCATTAGCAAAGCCCCATCCTGATCAGCAGAGCTGCGGGCTATGTTGTCCGTGTTATACAAGTGCTGTCAGTGTTTTAGTGGGTGACAATAAGGTGTTGCTCTTGTGGCTGTGTTGAGCTGTGTGGTGGCTGTGGTGTTGTGTGTGCATCCACATGTTTCGAGGTCCTTGTTAATGGTCACACCGGCAAATGTCAGCAGCAGCCACTCCTGTCAGACTGGGACAGGAGAAACTTGCAGGTCCAGAAGCTCCCCAGGTTTGGAAACCTTTAACATTTAGAGCTCCATGTGGCAAAGACTTTACCCNTCCCCTAATCATCTTTGTAGCCCTATGCTGCACCCTCTCCAGCAGTTCTGTTTATGCTGAAGAGCTTGCACTTTTCTTGAAGGCTCTGGTAATGGTAAGTGTGCAAGTCAGGCACAGGACCACATGGTCTTCAGGTCTGACAATATATACTAATTTTTTGAAGAATTCCTCTGTGAAAAAACCTCTTCTTAACAACCAAAATTTATATGGACAAAGAAAATAAATGGTATTGTGTGAGAAATATCCACACTAAACAAGAAATGATGTTGACTCAATTTTGCTTTTTGTAATAAATAAAAAGAATGTAAGAACAGTTTGCGCTTAACGTTTGTACCATCCTTACCTATAAACTTTCCAGTTCCATTTCACTGTGACAAGCAGCCTGTAACAGAGAGATATTTACTATGGTAAGTACCATGCATAAGGATCATATTTCATGCAAGTTATTTTTCAAATTTAATGTTATGTAGGTAGCAATTTTCATGGTCATAAAATTGAGTTAACTTAAGAGAGACCTATAAAAATTAGACTGTGTATATCAAATACAGTGGTAAAATGTCACACTGAAATCCATTGCAGTAGCCTGTGTAACTGTATATTTAGAACATTGGTTCAATTCACTTTGGAATAAATACTGGAGTGTATAAAGAACTGCAACGTCTATTGAATTTAGCGGTGATCTGAAAGGAATAAAAAATGAAAAAAAAAATAAAGATTTTAAGATTTAATTTTTTTAGTAATGTTACTACAATACTGTGTTGCAGTTCAGCTAAGCACTTGGGAAAATCATCATGTATTTCTGTGTTTGTTGAGCACATACTTAAATGATGTACTGATGGACCAATGAACAGCAGAGCACTGTCAGGACTGTATGAACCATTTCTTTTAAACAGACAGAGGTAGCCTTTCAGGGAAAGATTTCCATCTGCACATAACAACAAGGGTAAAAGTAGTAGCTGCATCAAGGAAATCCAGTAATGCATTTGCACCATTATCCTGATACCATCAGTACTACCTGCCATGAAAATGCAAAACTTTTCAATACGTTTTAATTGACCAATTTACCTTTTTAGTGAAGAACAAAACTCTTCCTATGATGTATGAACAGCCATTAAAATAAAAAGCTATCAGACAATAGTGAAGACAAGAGTTTAATACTAATAGGTTAAAAAAAATGGTGGGTGGAGGAGGGTTTTTTGGTTGTTTTTGTTCTTAATTTTGGGGTCATAGGGGGAAGGGAGTGTCCAAAAACTTTTTAGTCTGTATTAGAAGTCTTTATAGTGGAATGTACAATTTAAGACAAGTGATGAATGGCCACTTTTCAATCCAGCTGCCAAATGACCATAGACAGGAATATAGGAGTTATTTTCTTTGAGATCTTTTTGCAATCTTTGGTTTCTCTGATAAGATTGCTAAAATAATACTATTTGTGATTATATAAAATGGGTATTTTTGCTTTTAATATGGGAACAAAATAAAACATCTTAGAAGACAGTCTGCAACTGTAAAATAGCCAGTGTATATTGAGATATAGAAACACTGGTTGCTATAAAACATACACAGTCTTACACCTTCATATATAGCCCACCCTGTCTGTCAATCTCTTTCTCTCTTTTTAAACATATAGCCACCTTACAACTGTAAAATAACTGCCACCATCTCCTGTAAAATATCTTATCATAAACTAAGCCACATTCAAGCATCTAAATGAGATGTGAAATGCTTTGTAGTCTACGATTCAACCCATCAATTATGGGTTTTGAAAGACAAACTGCAAACTGTAAACATCTCCTATTTTATCTTTTGTCATCCTCAAAGACAACAATGTTTCTTCAGATAGAACACATTTAATCTCAAGCATTAGAAAAATACTTTTTTTTTTTTATACCGATAGCTGAGATGCCAATTTCTTGTGCAAGTAGTAAGATTTACTAATTGCTGGTTATCTGTCCCTCCACCTTTACTTTTCCAGATATCGCCCTTCAATGTATATAAAGGTTTAACAGGAACCGAGTCATCCAAATATTGAGGTGAGTCTACCCAGACTTTTTCTTAACATGAGGCCTCCAAAGATGATCTGAAGGCTTACAAAACCAGGAGAAGCATCCTTTTTTAAGGAAAAATTAGAATCTCCACGTGGTGGGTTAATGCTGGCTTAGGGCCAAGCCAATCCAGCCACTCTCTCATCCCCTGCTCCTCAACAGGACAGTGGGAGAAAACAGCATAAAAAAGCTCATGGGTGGAGATAAAGGCAGGCAGATCACTTATCAATTGCCATCACAAGCAGAACAGAATCAGCTTGGGGAAAAGTTAATTTATTGCCAAGTAAAATAGATTTGGGTGGAGAGAAATAACCTTTCCTCCTGCC
The DNA here is from genome assembly GCA_013400135.1 of Rhinoptilus africanus. Classification (NCBI taxonomy): domain Eukaryota; kingdom Metazoa; phylum Chordata; class Aves; order Charadriiformes; family Glareolidae; genus Rhinoptilus; species Rhinoptilus africanus. The sequence continues at coordinate 179,956 of VXBO01002668.1, read as the reverse complement.
TCTGCCCAACCCCTGAGCAGCGCAGAGGGGATGTCCGTCAGTCAGCTCATAGCTGCTCCTTCTCCCTTACACTTTTCCCTTGCTTCTGTGTGTGCTTTCCATGAGCCATTCTCCCTTCAGGGAATGCTCCACCTGCTCCTGCATGGTCCTCCCCAGGCTTCACTGTCCCCCATGGACTCCAGCAGAAACTGCTCCAGTGTGTGGACCACCTCCTCCCCTATTTCTCTCACTTTGGTGTTCACAATTCTGTTTCTCACTTTTTTTTTCTTCTGTCTTTTCTTCTTCTGTCTATGTGGATTTCCTGGTAACGGCAAGAAATTTCAAAGGAAATGGATAGTCTTAGCTACCAAATAAGAATCACTGATATTAAAAGGATTTGATACTGTTAGAAAAAATAATTTAGTGTTTTGTAGGGAAAGTAAAAATACAGATTTTAGTCTCATGAACTGCATTTAATGTTTTTTTCAATTAGCAATTACTTTAAATCTACAAAATGTAAGTTTAATCTGTGGGTATTCATGAGTCAGGACTGATTATATTTCTCACTTTTTGTTCATTGTCCCACAGCAAGGACATTTCCTTTGTAACACTTTTATTACTATTTACTCACGTTTTAAATAGCCAAAGATGTTTCTTTAGGACTTAGATGCATGGTAAGAAAGGCAATTACATTCCTCCAATCATCAGGAAAGAAGGTCATGGAATGTACAAATGTACTGAACATTCTGTGTATTGAAAACAGGCTTAAAAATCAGTATGCGTATGGAATTGTAAATGTTAATATTCAAAAATAAATTATTACACTCAGTCATCATTTAGGAATTTTTGCATGCAGAAACAGCCATTCTTTTGGATTAAATACGCATCCACAGGAATCATTGCTCTGGCAGCTAAATGAGGGTATACATAAATTACGCTGCCGAAACCCAGCATTTATATAAACAGGAACAGTCCTTAGACTCATGAAAACTTGAAAATGTCCTTGACCTCTTTTTACCTCTCTGCTCTTTCACTTTGTACCTTCATGCTAAGATATGCTGAGAAGACCTCTCCTAGTCATTCAAATTTCAAAATGAGTGGAATTTTTATAAAACAAAGCCAAAACTGTATTTCAGGCCTCAAATTAGTCTCTATAGATTCATGAGATTTTTAAGTTAAAACCTGGAATACTGGTCTAGACTAGAAATAATTATCTTATTACAAAATAATGATGACTGCTGGAGAAATAAAAACAGAACAGTTGCTTTCTTTTAACCCATTTCCTTTTCAGAGGCAGACTAGAATTTACCATTCCAAAACACTTCACATTCATGCACCAGGCAGAAGAAAAAACTTTTGTTTTTCTTTACTATGCCTTCTTATTCCTTACTTCCAATCCAGCTCATCCTGCAGCTGGTAGGTAACCAATTCAAATTTATCATCATTTTCCATTTCACACTTTCACAGTTTCAGTGCTAATAATTCAACTTTTCTTTCAACTCAGAAATAGCGTGTCCCCATAAGCATTTCAGAATGCAGATAATCTGGTTTCATAAAGAAACTTTAAATATATTTTAGTGGCTTGTGACAGAAAGAAAGTATTCTTGTAAAACAGTATACTGAGAGGTGTCTGTAAATAAACGCAGTGAGAAAATCTTGAAGGACACCCCGGCCAATAATTTCACACAGAACAGGGCCGTACCATTCCAACTTAGGAGCTCAGGTAAAGAGTGAATCCAAGTTAAAAATGCCAGAACCAACGTAACTGAATCCAAGTTAAATACAACAAACGTGATTTCACTGCATGGAGGTACCCAGACAGCTTTGATATCCACCAGAAATATAACTGAATTCCCCTGAAGTCTACAAGAACACTGCGATTATAGGCTAGCAGGATTTCCGAAGTGGCAGGGAGGACACTGCAGTCAGGTGCAGAAGACACGTATAACATCACTGCCATCAACCTATCAGCCACCTATTGGTTACTCTAAAAATAGCAACTTCATACTACAGCAGGTTTACAACTGATGGAGGGACAGATTTTTCCTTTATAAAGGATAGCAGCAACATAAAATGTTGTCATTTGCTTAACTGCTGTATCTAACAGTCTTTCCAAGGTATTTCGGGTGGTATAATAGAAAACATAAAATCATGATATGGCAACCACAAAAATAAAAGGAACATTACAACTTGCTTTTGTTTTTATCTCAAAACAATTTATTCTCTGGAAACTAGAGAACTGGCATAACATAGGACTGGAAATAACCTCTTGCATCATTAGATGGTGTTTCCTGTCATTGTCATTAGCTTTTCCAACTCCATCCAGAAAGACAGACCACTACTGTCATGTAGTGGTCTACTGTCAGGAAGAATGATCCTGATTCTTTTAAACCTGGGAATTTCTTCTAACTTCTAGCCAAAATTTGCTCATGGCCAGTACACACTTCCTGTTTTTCTCTAATCTTTTAAAAGCACCTGAGTTGCTCTGCTCAGGAATAACCATTACTTTCTCTATGGCCATACTGCATGCATAATTATTAAACTTTGGTTTCCATCATACTGAAGCTCAGGGATGTCCTTTGACTAATCAAAACAGACAGATCTTTTTTTCATCTGTCATTTTCATCTATTCTGCCCAAGTTTATTGTGATTATCCTATTAATTCCTGAGCAAGTGACCTTGTACTTTGTTTTATTGCTATATTACATCCAATTTCTGTTTCTTAAAGCTTGAAAGTAGTCTACATTTCCTGTATAATATTTTGATCATCCCCTGTGTTGAAATGCCTTTATATCACCATCACATTTCATTACAACTTCTGAGAAGGTCACAACAACCCCAAGCAGCGCTACAGGCTCAGGGCAGAGTGGCTCGAAAGCTGCCCGGCAGGGAGGGACCTGGGGG
>VXBO01002668.1:166304-177053 GCA_013400135.1 Rhinoptilus africanus | reverse complement strand
GGTTTAGAAGCGGTTTTTGTCAGGGTAGGTTAATGGTTGGACTTGATGATCTCAGAGGTCCCTTCCAACCTCACCCATTCTATGATTCTGTGATTCTGGTAACATTGTTCAATTTTGTCAAGGAGGTTTGTAGGCCTCAGCACTCTTTGTCTAAATCACACCAGAATTTAAAAAAAAAAAAAACAAACTACGAGTCAACATTTTTTGCTTTTTTATAGGAAACAAAATGGCTTCATAATAAAAAGCCGGTAACATCTCTCAGAAACCTTGAACAACTCTCACTTTTGAAATCCAACCCTAATATTCAGTACAGCTCCACCACTGCGAATGTAACTTGTCACAAGTAACCTATGTAGTTGAAATAATTCCCCTAGTTTACCCTCTGAATCACATTTGACTAATTTACAGTCTGAGAGGAACAGGGCTGTTGATAATTCTAATTTCTAACTACTTGGGCCCTTTATCAATAAGGTATTTAATAACATGCTAAATGTAAGTATGAGTGCAGCTATCAAGTGCTTCTCTAGGAATGGCATAATAGTGGAAAGACTCTGGTATCTGACTTTCCCTCTGGAGCCATGCTGAGAGCTGCTCACAGCTAAAACAGCCATTTTGACTGGAGAGTCAAAACTACTAGTGTCCTGGTTTAACATCATCCAGCAACTAGTACCACACAGACATTCACTCACTCACACGCACAGGATAGGGAAAAAAAGGAGGAAAGAAACATAGGTTGAGATAAAGACATTTTAATAGCACTGTAACAGAAGAGAAAATAATGATAACAATGGTAAAAGAATATATATAATAAAGTGATGCAATGCAATTGCTCTCACCACCCAATGGTTGATTGCCCATCCAATCCCAAGCAGCAATGACAGATTCCTGCCCCCTGGCCAACCCCCATTTGTACAGTGATCATGTTGTCTAGGGTATGGAATATTCCTTTTGCCAGCTTGTCCTGTTTATGCTCCCTCTCAGCTTCTGTGGGAAGCTGAAAAAGTCTGACTTAATATAAACATTACTTAGCAACAATTAAAACAGTATGTGTTATCAACATTATCCTCATACTAAACCCAAAATACAGCAGTTACTAGGAAGAAAATTAACTCTACCCCAGATGAAATCAGGATAACTTGACACATTAACTGTCTCCTTTTATTCCACACATTGGCTAGAGAATGTAGCATTCCTTAATCATACTAGCCCAGTTACTATTTTTGACTTACACACTCTGCTGAATCAGGACTGTTGGCTCAGCAGGTCTATTGGGATATTTTTTATTCTTCTGGTGTTCTACGCAAAAAATAATCAGTACTGGAATTCTCCAGTCAGCACAAGTGGCTTGAACAAACAGCAAAACATGTTTAATACTGTGGAGTTATATTATACAGTGTATATTACAAACTTACTCCAAAGCTTTACTTTTTTCTCTCAGCAAATAGAGTCTATAAAGAAAGCTGCACTCAGAACCCTGAGGCAGATCAATTTTTATGTCCATAAAATTGTTTTGCTATTTTACTTCCTTACTAGACATGAGGAAAAATTTTTAATTGATGATGTTTTATGGTGTTCAATTAATTATATAAAAAGATAAAGAGACAAGGTTGTTAGCTGAAGAACAGTAATAAGTCAAAAAATTAGCAATAAAGCAGTAAAAGTAACAGAAAATCTGTAATATAAAGTTCATTGTGACCTTTTTCTTCATACTGTGTTTATAGAAGAGATTAAAATTTGGGGGGAAAATCACTAGTTTACCTGGTACAGCAAGCATGAATCTCAGTAAGCTTCTGTGAGAATTATGCATTACAGAAAAAAGTACTGTTAAACAATGGGACCACATCCTGCAGTCTGATCCTGGACACGGAGGCATCTAATATTTCTACATTATGAAGGGAAGAGATTTCCAGTATTCACAAAAGGGGTGGCAAGAATGTCCAAGTAAGCAAATTCTGAAAATTAATTAAGTACAATTACAAATGTAGCTATCATTCAGTGTGGTGACTCAGCGACTGCATTTATAATAGTAAACAGTTTCATTTACTACGGCTAGCTGGCACCAAACTGCCAGTATCTCTGCAAGTAACTCTTTTTCTCCAAAACAGGGTGACTGCATGAGAACTGCTTAGTGGGAATGGTTCCTGGAGTTCTCTGATTTTCGAAGAACTGTTTAGAAGAAATTTGAGAGGTCCCATTCTAACAGCTTGTTAATATCAACAATCACATGCAGTGCAATTAAACATTTCAAGGTACTGTTCAATTTAGCAGATGTAGATTTAGAATCCAAATATATACTCTAGGTCAATTAAGGCTAGAGTCCAATATTACAGAGAGTGACAGAGAAGGTGAAGAAACAAACAGAACACATAGGGGGGATATTTCTGTAGTTTTACTCCCAATCAGGCAGGGATGGTTGCTTGAAGAGCTGAAAGATAATTTGGGAGGGATCTTCAAAATCTCTTATAATTCTTGAAGAAAATTTCAAGATTTTTTTTCTCAGAAAGTTAATGAAATTTGTAAGAGATATTGCAGGTGAAGCAAGACAAAGGGAGAAAAAGTGTCATGAGAAACTGACATTTTCTCAAAGAAATTACATTTAGGGCACTCATGTAAACTGTGACAGCTAAAAGAGGTAGCAGGTGACCTACTTGAATGAATCTGGTGCTCTTCGTTGATTCAAAAGCAAGAGGAAAGCATGCAAAGAGTGAATGGAAATCCAAACAACCAAGCTTCTCAGATCCAACTGGAAGTTGATTTGACAGACATGAAATGAGATCCACGTAGGAAGAAACATCCAAACTATCAAGAATCAGCTCCAAAGGAATAAAAGTAAAAATAAAAACAAGGCAGCAATTGGTCACTACCCAACAAGAGGGAACACCTGATAACAAGCAGGCAACCTAAGTATAATTTAGGACACCTTTGCCCAATTGAAAAGAACAACTTCAGTTAATATAAACAACAAATGCCAAGATCTTCAGACAGAAAATGAAAATGACAGCTGAGAGCATATTTAGTTTTTTTCAGACTGGCTGGGTCTGATGAATTTTATGATAGGGTAATGAAAATATGGCTGAAATAACCTCTGAAATGACAGGAGTTATTCTTGAAGGAAAAATGCAGTGATGTATTCCGTTAAACGAAAGGACAATACCTCAAGGATTATAGATCCTACCTTGAAAAGAACTAAAAAAAAAAAAAAAAATCAATTAGCCAATTTGTAAATGTGGTGAAGATAACAAACAGCTGGTGTACATTTATCAGCTGAAACCATTTTAAGCAAAGCACATTTCTTTCTATAACTGACTAATAGATCTTGTGGGTAGGGAAGAAGTAGTATGGATATGTACCTTGACTTTTAGGATGGCTTTCGACACTGCTTAATATGACAGTCCTGTAAGCAAGCTAGGGAAAAAAATGTTCTGGAATAAATGTTAAGCTCCTCCACAGGCAGGATGCACTAATACAGGTGGGAGAAGACCACTATATATAATTTACATAAAAGATGTGATGTTGTTTAACCTAAGAAAAGGGTGAAAAGATAGTACTCTTCAAGTACAAAAGCTATTACAGATGAAGAAATAGCCTTTTCCCTTTTTCCACGGTGGATATTAGAAGGAGAAAACTGCAGCAAGAAAAGATTCAGGGAAACTCTTGGGGAAAAGCACCAATGCTTTAGAACAGAAAGTCAGACCCACCAACACCAGACCCATCAGAGCAGGAAGGGCCATCACTGCCATGGGAGGGTTTTACAAACAGAGAAGGTAAAGGTCTGTCAGGAGTGGAACAGGTACAGCTGACACTGCTTTGAGTGAGGAGCTAGACAAGGTTAAATTTAGCACCATACAATTAGATTTTCCTGTCGTAACTCCCTCACCAACGCCTGCTGAGGTGTCTACTGTTCACACAGCACAAGCCTTCATGTTCTTTGGTGGGTAAGGCATGTTCAGTTTTGAACCTCTCTAGAAACAGACAGATAGAGCAGCCTCACAGATAGGACGGAAGGATTTGGAAGCTGATATGGACATGCTGCCTCCTTTCTTCTTAACCTTAGTGCTGCCTTGCATGAAGTTGCAAATTCTGAGGTGCATGTGTTTTTGTAGGGAGCACAGAGTATCCCACTACAAAGGTCCCAAACCATTACAAGCAAACCAGAAGTTCTTTGTGAAGCAGAAAGCCTCATTTCAGGCTTTGGAACTCCCCTGTTTGCCCTGTTTCTAAAATGCAGGTGATTATATTTTCTTATTTCTTGGGCATTTCTGCTTGGAATAATGACCTTATTTCAGCAAAGTAGCATGACAAAAGGATTTGATTTGAAGACATACTTTAAGCAAAAACCCTAAAGTAGAAAGACTGACAAAAATAGCAAGAAATGCTATATTTCTGCCTCTTTTTCATTAGTACTGGTTTTGGTTTTTTCTGCAAAAAATGACAAACCAATAAAAATCATAACATTTTCAGCCAGCTAAAAGAATTTTAATTCTATTAAGCTTTGGAAACTTAGAATAATTTCTGGATACTGCTAGGCATTTACAAAAAGATAAACCAACTTGACGTATGACTTTGCAAGTCATGCTAAAATGAAGATAAGTGCCCTGGGTGACAGAAGATCAGAAAATAAAAAGTACCAAATGCAATTATCTGAAGTGCAGGTGTTGCTCTATCTTGAGTGATGTTGAGATTACACAATCAGACGAGCTTGGAAACTTAAAAGGATCCCTCCTTCTGCATTGCCTGGACTTCCAGCAGCTGCCTCCAGGGCCTGGCTTCCTTCTAGCCTGACTCAGTCACCCAGTCTCTCCAGTACTGAGGCCGAGTGTGTGTACCTGACAAGTAGTTTATGCTATCTACAATATACATGTGTATGTGCATATATATGTATATGTGCAGGTCTGGTGACAGATCACAGAGAGACACACAGAGCACTCACCCAACAGCACCAATGGTTTTATCCTCCTCCCCTCTCTGACTGAGCAGGATGGAGTCCCTATGGTGCAAAAATATGTCCATGCATACTTGCAAGGTGGGTCCATCCAGCAGCTGGGCTCAGAAGCTCAGTCTACCCAGTAGCTGCCCTTTGATCCCAGTCTCTCCAGTTGCCACCAGCTGGACACATGAGCTCCCAAGGCTGCAGCCCCACTCCAGTGGCTGGTACAGACCCACTCAGTCACACACACAATGTGGAGAGTCACACACAGGGAGAGGACCTCCCTGTGCTCTTGCTTTTAGAGACCCAGTGGTACTTTCACACTCAGAGGTGACCATTAGAGACCAACTCACCTCCTGGCTCCCAGGCCACTTCACTTTTTCACTGGCCAGTCCAGCTTGATCTTTGTTAGTGATCACACACTCACCTGCACATCTGCACTTGCCTCCATGTGCACACAGCCTAAAGACCCCCCATCAGAAAATAGTTGAAGGTGGATTTTAATGAGGAGATAGAATAAACTGAGGTGATCAGGTACAAGGCATGGACGGACAAGTGTATTTACCAATAAACTATTTATATGACAATGGATCCATTTATTTCCTTGTCCCTGTATATCCCATGCTTGTTACTGCCCACATCAACTAAATCCCTCCCTTTTCCCGCCTCTGGTTCCTTGCCTAAACATCCTATAATAAGCCCTGTGCAGTCACAAAGATGCCGTTTCCTTGCCTCACATGTTCTCTTGGCAGGAACCCCTTTAGTCTGAAAGGTGAGCTGCCAGCAATGGGTCATTGCGATGGGGCTCACACTTGGACAACGGAGCTGATGGCTCTGCTGGGACAGCCCCAGGAAGCCTGGGGGAGGTGAACAATCCTCCAGAGCCCTTGATTTGGGTTTGTGCCTGTCATTGTGCCCCCGTGCTCCTCTGGTCTTGTCAAGATGGTGGCTCTTTTGTGGCTTGTTGCCTGCGAGCAGGCAGGCCAGGTTACTGAATTACTCCTCCTGCTATTGTTTCTCTGTTCTTTCTTTGTGTGTGCAGATGAGCTTCTTATCACTTAACAAGTACTACACGATATTAAGTTATTCAGTGACTTGAAATTATATAGGGATCAGAATGCAACTACCAGAGAAGGAAGGATTTGTAAATATATCTTAGTGTAGTCCTCTCTGCTTTTATGAAAAGTAACAATATTAATCTTTTCCTAAACTACTTTGGTAGATTTTCATCTAAGTGAATGGCTTAACCTATAAATACAGCAGTATGTATGGACCTAATAGATGCTGCTTTTCCATACAATAAAATTGATTTCTTTGGTTTGGAGATAAGAAGACTTAGGGAAAAAGTGATAGAATTAAACAGGCATTTCAAAACTATTTTCACTCTCCTAATCTCCATCGCACTTTAAAGAGTTTTCAACACTTTCAGAAATAATCTAAAGCTCATTAAACACACACATCAGTCTCCCTTCCCCTTCACTAGCAGCAATATTCCCAAGGAAACATGATGCCAATAGCTCCCTGCCCCTACTGGCACACTTGGTAACTTTCCCAAGAGTTCCTGGAGTGCAGAGCACGAGTTATTGCTAATCTAATATCTTTCATTTATGCTGGATTTCACAGCAGAAAATTCACCTTGTTTCATCTGAGGAAAGCATACCTTGTTTAGCATCTGCTCCTTATCATCTACACTTCTAAATCAAGATTGTCCCTGTGATATCTAAGAGAATCACAAATGTATTAAACTAACAGAGGGAGATTTCTTTATCTTTCTTACTTTGCCTTCTGCATTTCTCCCATAAAGGTTATTTAAAAAAAAAAAAAAAAACAAAAACAACAAAAAAAGGCAAAGTTCTGCTTTGGTTTATTACTTGGTACATTAACTCAAGAGATTCTGCTGTTGTTGCTGGGAGATAGTTGGAATGAAAGGATGAGTTCACGTTGTGCAAGCAGGTTTAGATTTGTTATCTCTCATTCTGCCTACCATGTCACCTCTTTCCATGTCACCTGATCCAAACGCCAAGCTGAAATCCTCAGGCATACAAGAAACATGTCCTATTTGCTATTTTTCCTTTTCCATGCACTAAGGTACATCTCACATTTTTTTTTCCTTCCGCTGAAGAGGGGAAGCATCAGTACCAAATTCACTGTGAAGGAAACTAATTGAAACTGTTGCCATTACAGTGATCACAGTCCAGGTCATTTCTATATGGATGAACTGAAATGTTTATAGACGCTTTAATAGACAATACAAACGCTGTGTACAGTGACATTAAATAAAAAAGATGTTATTCATAATTCCAATGTAACATTTTCTCCCATATCTGTAATTGATGTTCTTCTTGAGCTTCATTCACTGTACAATTATTCAACTCTTCCATGTGAATGACAAATATATTACAAAAAGAAGATACTGGCTAATGTGTAACATTTATTGCATGGAGAAACTCCTTTTAATGCATATAAGTGTCTCCGTTCCATGCTTACTGGAAAAAATTACATGGTTTAGCAAAGCTGGTTTTGATCTCAATGTGAAAAGAATTTCAGCAGCTCCATTCCCTTAATTGGATTTGCTGTGCATTGTAAACCAAGCAGTACCTTTCACTCAGCTGCTAAAGTAAGCCAAGCTTTAAAAATAGTGCAGCTGCAGATACTTACAATACACACTGAAAGTCACTAACAGGCCCATGCATCTTTTTTCTTCCTCACATAAAAGCTACAGAATGCATTCATGTCTACTACTTGTGGAACACAAGGGTTGAGTCCTGCAAATTACCAGGTGTCCAGAGATGCACCTGTGTGATTCTAAATATGTTCTTACTCCCAGATGGATATGAATTACCATTTAAATTGAGGTATGTGTTCAAGCGCTTTGCTGGATGAATGTAAAGGTTTTGAATCTTCATGAGATAAAGCCCTAGAAAAGAAGTAGTAACTTTTTCCAATTCTCTTTTCAACTAAGGGAAAGTGTAATGTCATAGAAACCTCAACATCATTTAGAATGTAATGACTTACCTAAGATAGATGTCTTACTTGAAGAACTCAAAGACTTGCGGTCAACAGCTTGATGTCCAACTGGCAAGCAGGGATGAGTGGCGCTGGTACTGGGACCAGTACTATGTAACATCTTTGTTGGTGACATGGACAGTGGGATTGAGTCCACCTTCCGCAAGTTTGCCAATGATACGAAGATACGTGGAGCAGTCAACACGTTGGAGGGAAGGGATGCCATCTAGAGGGACCTAGACAGGTCTGAGGGTTAGGCCCATAAGAACCTCATGAAGTTCAACAAGGCCACGTAAAAGGTCCTGCACGTGGGTCGGGCAAGCCCCAGTATCAATACAGGCTGGTCAGAAAATGGATTGAAAGCAGCCTTGAAGAGTGGGACTTGAGGGTGTTGATTAATGAGAAGCTCAATATGAGCCAGCAATGTGGGCTTGCAGCACAGAAAGCAAACCACATTCTGGGATGCATCAAAAGAAGCATGGCCAGCAGCTCGAGGGTGGTGATTATGCCCCTCTACTCCACTCTCATGAGACCCCACATACAGTACTGTGTCCAGTTCTGGAGCCCCCACCACGAGGACATGGACCTGTTGGAGCGGGTCCAGAGGAGGACCACAAAGATGCTCAGAGGGGTGGAGCACCTCTCCTATGAAGACAGACTGAGAGAGTTGGGGTTGTTCAGCCTGGAGAAAAGAAGGCTCTGGGGAGACCTTGTAGTGGCCTTCCAGTATCTGAAGGGGACTTACAAGAAATGTGGGAAGAGCTCTTTATGAGGGATTGTAGTGATACAATGAGGGGTAATGGTTTTAAACTGAAAGAGGGTAGATTTAGATTAGATATCAGGAAGAAATTATTTACTGTGAGGGTGGTGAGACACTGGAACAGGTTGCCCAGGGAAGCTGTGGATGCCCCATCCCTGGAAGTGTTCAAGGCCAGGTTGGAAGGGACTTTGAGCAGCCTGGTCTACTGGGAGGTGTCCCTGCCCATGGCAGGGGAGTGGAACTAGATGGTCTTTAAAGTCCCTTCCAACTCTAACCATTCCATGACTTTATGATTCTAACTTTGTGTGTACATAAAAATGTATATCTATATAATGTGTTGAAATACATGCCTTTTTAAGTGGCTATTCTAGCATGATATATTCTAGTAGCTAGCCTCTAAGAGTGCTGGGACATTTTTAAATAAACCACAATTGTATGAGCACATCTGTCACCACTGTGACCAAAATATTTATTATAGCAAAGAGCAGTCTCTTAAATTTCAAAGTCAATTTTTTAAATTTGAAATTTTAGATGAAACCTAAGATGGATCTTGATGCATATTTTTCTCATGCTTATTCCCATCTTGTGTTTTTTGTAATACAAGAATAAGATAAATTCCTATTTGTAGCACAGATATTTGTTTTAGTAAGTATTTACTTGAGTAAAGGACTGCCTGCATAATTGACTAATATAGAGGCCAGAGATAACTAAGCATAGCAATAAGTTATGTCACCTGTTTACAAATAAAAGCCATTAGTTCAATGTTTAGCTTCTTGTAACATCTTCTCAACATCAGACGATTACACTGCTGCTTCCACACTGTGGGCATCTCAAGATTCAGGTAATTTATATCTACTACCAAGAATAATATTTTATAATAGTCAGTTTTACAGGGATAACAAAGTGATTCCTTTTAATAAGGAGGAGAAGCAGCTCCTTTGAATAAAGAAGAAACTTCAGGCTGGATTCTGCCCTAAAATATATGTAATCTCATGCTAATTCCGCCGTATTTAAATGTTCATGGATATGACTGCAATGTGCAAAGTGCTACCTGTAAGAATCTGCACAAGCTTCTGTAGGAGGCATGAAAGGTTAAAATACTAGGAAAAGCTTTGTGTCACTTTAAATTCCTGGCTTTGTCACAGACTTAAAAGGTGAGCTCCTACAAGTTATTTAGGGACTAAGCAGAAAGAAGGATCTTAGTTCCCACAAGACTGTTCAGACCAAGTGAAAAGGAATCTTCTGTGGTCCACAATACCTCAAGCTAGCACCGCCACAAGTGTAATTGCATAACCTAGTGAGCAACACTGAAGCCCCTGAAACGTGTAGCCCTTCACTGTGGGTGTACCTGGAAACAGTTTAATCTGTGTTCAAGTCCCACTCAAACTCCACTGAGACTAAGAAAATAAGCAGACCAATATGTAAACCCTCTAATCTGACTAGCATCATCAGAGCAGTGCTAGCTTCCTCAGGAATAACCAGACTTTTCAGAAAGTGCAACTGCAGCAAGTCAGGAGAAGGAAAAAGGGAGTGGAGGTATGAGAATCCAAGTGAGGTCCCACTTACATTCTATTTGAATTCATTACCAAATCACGCTCCTGCAGAGCTATGCAATAGCAGCATAGCAGGAGATGTACAGGATCAATTTTCCCAGACCGCCTTCTACTGAGTACACTCCTGGGAGATGTTAATTTGAGTCTCCTCAGGCTGAGGAGAATACTGGATCTGGCTTTTCAATTCCCAAAGTGTAAGCTCTTCCTTTTATTGATTTATTAACTTTTTACTTTTTAAAAGAAGCATGGCTTTTTAAGACTACATATGTAATACAGATTTTGGAATTCTTATAACCAAGGCTTTGGATGCATGAGGTAACCCTAATCCAAAAATTGTACCACTCTAGAGACAATTCAGATTATTCAGAATCTAAGTTTTTAGATCACTTTTCTAAGACACTTTAGGACTTTGGATTCCAATACTCAAAGACACAGTTTTCAGACATCACAGTCTTTTATTTGATCTAATACTTATATTAAATATTAATATATATTAAATGACT
>VXBO01002668.1:146369-166240 GCA_013400135.1 Rhinoptilus africanus | reverse complement strand
TATTAAATGACTACATGATATTCACACATTACAGCATGAGGATCTTCCCTATAATTTTCTTTATTCTCTAAAACCCCCTTGTTTTTGTTTTCCCTGAACTGAAATTTATGCTATAACTTGGATTACACAGATAAATGAGTTTAGATTCAGTGATTGATGCAAGATGTCATGAGAAAAATGACTGAATTATTTTAAAGATGGAAAAGCTTTACTTTTTCTCTCATCAAAGTCAACAGAAATGAAAGATTTTCTATGACCCGAAGATAAACATTTTGTTTAACCCAAAATGAAACATTTTTTTGTTATTACGACGATTATTTTTTTCTTCCCTTACAAGAAAAGAAACTAAACTTTTAAACAAAATATCTAATAAAGAAAAGTGGAAACAGTTTTGAACTTTTTAGTTAAAAAATGAAACAAAGCAAATGAACAAACAAAAATATCAACAACCAAAAAGCCAGCATTCATGACTCAGTGTAGTACAGAGTAGCACTTTTTTGAATTTTCTTCCCTTTCCTCTCTCTCTGGTGGTAAAAATCATTTTTCATGGCTCAAAAGCCTACCTGGAACTCCAGGGCCAAATGCAATACTGTTTAAGGCATTTGCCTGGAGAATCAAAGCTGGAGACTCAGAACCTCTGCTGTTAGTGGTAAACTTGAATTCAAGCTTCCCTCTTCCCAGGCATATTCTACTTGCCTGTTACACTAACAATGGCCAGCGTCCCTTCCATGATTTTTGTGACCTTCAACAGAAAACAAGAGCTGACATCTGTCTATACTAATATTTTTGACTGACTCAGGGGAACCAAGAAGGAGTTTCTGGGTAATGAATCCTATATCATGTGGTCATTTATATCACTACTGAATGCCTGTTTCGTTAACACTTGAAGATTCCCCCAAACTGTTGACATGATACAATTAATTTTCTCTTGGGTAGCCAGCATAAATCGCAATGGCTTCAAGTAAATCTTTAAGGATTTAACAACAAACAGTTTTTCAGATTATTTTATTAAGGAGATTGCCGTAAATAAAGTAAAATAAAATTATTTAACACTTTTCTAACTGCCCAAAACCCTAACAATACCTAGCTTCACTCTCATATTTAAATGGAAGTTACTAAAGCTGCAAACTCAGATCTAATTCAAAGCCCATTGAAATCCCTGATTTTTTTGTCTTCATTGACATTTGGATCAGACCTTCTGATATGAGGAATAATCATAAATAATCAGTAAGAGAACAAAAATAAATCTGCATCTCATGAATACAGGGTGAATGCTACCATGCATAATGTGAAAATGCAGGTAAGAGAAAAAAACACAAATGGGAAATCCTGAACAGCATGCTCAAATAGATAATTTCAATGATACGTTTGCTGGTGACCTTCCACTAGGTGAGAAGCATAATTGGAAAATGTAATATGTTATGCATTCTAGTGTATAGTCCAAAAGCTCAAATTTCCCCTTTGTCCATCAGTCATGAGTTCATATGGGGAAAGGGGCAGCGTTTCATAGTTAATGTGCTAATATGTGATTCCATATGTACTTAAAATCTGTGAACCTTGCCTTAAAATATATAACCGTGTTCCAAATAATGACTTCTGGAATTTGTAAATCTATTATTTCTCCTCTTCACTCTAAATGTGCACAATACTCAGTGTAGATTTCAATTGTGTTTCTCTCCTGATAAAGACAAAACCTTTTCCATGGCCTCAAACTCTTCCCTTAGGACCTAGAAGCTGTCAGATTCATGTTTTTGTCTAGACTTCATTGTCATCTAGAGACAACTTTATCCGTGCCAGTAAGGTAATTTTTCCCATAACCAGTGTTATCCCTACTGCTATATTTTTATGTAAGCTATGATAATATTGTACTATACATTTCTCATTCGATGATTATTTCTTTTTTCCCTTAGATTTCTACACCTTTAATTGAGTAGAGATGCACTAGTTCCTGTTAAATTAACTTGACTTTAGTCATCTAGTTATTTATCTAGCTTTATGACTTAGGTTTATTGACCTTTACTTGCTAGATAACTATACCTTTTATCATAATTTTTGAAATTCGGTACTGCTCTTTAAATAGATATTTCATTTAGATAAGCTGCATAAAAAGAAACAAAAAAAGACAGTCTAAAAGAGAGGATTAGAAAAGAGAGCTATGTCACAAAAGGCAAATACTACCACATTTGCATTAACTTTCTCAAATTATTACTTGGTTAAAAAAGTCCACTGTTTGCTAATTTGTAGCTGACCTGAGAGACTAATGTATGATGGGTAACACTAAAACCCAGAAGGAGCTATGCCTATCTTAGAGTTTGTCTGTTTATAGTTTCAGACAGATTCTGGGTCTGTGTAGTGAAAACCTTTACAGAGGACTACCTCGGTATGCTGTTATCCCTTTTTTTTTTTCCTACTCTCAATGACCTCAATGTTCAAAACTGCTCAACAAGGCCAGTGATTATGTTATCAACTATAACTATTGGGAAGTATCAGTCATGACATCAGAAGGGAGAAGGATGTATATCACACTGTAAGTTTTTATTAGAACATATTCTGAGAGTGTGTTAAGATCCGTTTCCCTCATTATTATCCTGTAAGATGAGAAATACTTGCCCTGTATTTAGATATAAACCCCAAGTTATTTATGAGGATTAATGATTTAAATAGTCATCCATTTAACAGCTTATGATAGTAGCTACTGATCTTGAAATGTATGTGAACATTTCCTTGTGCTTACTGATAACTGTGGCAGTGATTTAGTTATCTACTTAGACAAACTATGTATCACTAAGACTATTTTGCAACGGGTTTAAAATAAAACTTGTGCACGTGTACATACATATACATAAAGTAGGTGCTCGAGGTAGGCGCTACAGATCAAACTATAAAAAAACCAAGAGGTAGACTGCAACAAAATATCTTTACTCTGTAGCTATGTACAAAACTGAAGAGACAGACTCATAAAACTTTTACCTGGGCTACATTTTGACAGAAAGCACAAATGCAAAAAAAACCCCCTATTTATTGATCTTAGTAGTATATTTTAACAGTCTGGTCAATACAAAATATTTTTAGTCACAGACGATGCTGTCTCGCATACTCAGGATGTAATAACTTGTGCATGCTGTGGAGGCATTCAAAAAGTCTTATTTTTTGCCTGATTATATAAGAAGAATCTGTTGGCAAGATGAGCAATCTATGTCGGTATTATCTATAGAAATTAATGTCTGCAGTTCAGCAAAGATTAGCCATAAATATCTCTTATGTAAGTAATCCCATCCATTTCAGTGGAACTGTCCATATGCACAGTTTGTCTATAATGTAAGATCTTCTCAGGATCATGAATCTTAACAGGTCTTTTGAAAAATCTAAGCTAATGGAAGCAATATTATGACATTAGTATATTTTAATAGTTTCTTGTTGTTTCTTTAACCTGATAGTTCATTAATCCACAGTCTGCGGCTCCTTAAATTCTTTCACAAAATGTGAGCTTTCAGAAGGGCCACAGTCATTTCATGAATCTTGTACAAGGGCCTGACCTTGCAATGTATCAAACGGGCAGTCTTCTTCTACCCAGTCTTCTACTGGGTAGAAGGTAGTAGTCTTCTACTACCCAGAAAGACTATCAGAACCTGGCTGCATGGTGAACCTCACAAAAAAAAAAAAAAAAAGATCTAAAAGAAGACAATGCAAGTCAAGAGAGAGCTCAGAAAATAAATTTTGCAACCTATGGTATAACATTTATGTTGGTAACGGTGAGTACCGAGAAGGGAAGGATTTGGGAAAAACATAGTGCTGCCAGGGTGCAAATAATGCAATTATCCGTCATAGGAGTTTGCTTGTTTTCTTTTTAATGTGTCACATATCTAATTTTTAAATAAAAATAAAAGCTCTGTCACTATTTTACAGTGACCTAATTGACATAAAGGGCAAAAGCCTAAGCAAATAAGTCACTGAACTTAATATCTAGGTAAAACTACAAGAGTTTAAAATGCTCCATTATCCTTCATTCATGTACATATATGTATGTACATCTTATTTAACTGCATACCAATTAAATAGAAAATGAGATATTTAAGTTGGCTTCTTAGAAGCACTATACTCAATGAGATACTGTGTCCCCAGTCCTGCTTTATGCAGGATCATATCAACACATTATTTTCAGTTTTAAAAAGAAACAGCACCACCTTGTATCCTGAAATAAGGCTACAGCTATTCAATGTCTTAGTGGCCATACAACATATACGTATGCATAGAAACACAATTATTCACAAAAAAGTAAATATTTTTGTATTTAAAATGTCAGAATATAACATTAAACCTTGAAACCTTGTTTCAAGTCGTATCTATTTTTAGAAGAATATTATTACACGGAGTTGGATGAGTATTTGAATTAAAATATGTTTTTGCACTACGGAAGGCCCTTGAATTTTTTTGTTTGTGAAATAAAAGATTAGGTTTAATTTGCAGTACCCACAGGACTATACTACTTGGTTTTGTTATTTAAACAGTGATAGATAGTTGGTGAAAATTCTTCCAAAAAGGTCTGTATAAATTATTCATCAACTATATTCATTAGCTGATACCTGCTCTGCTGCACTTTAAATATATCTCATTGAAAGCAGAGATAATACAATACAATGCAGGTAACGAGCTGTCCACCACTGAGTAAGAAAAACAAATTGTTATGTAGTCCACAGCTGAAAAATTAGTTGTTCAAATTATATAGTGAAAATATATTAATATATTTAAAGTAAATTATGACCTATTCATAAACCGTACTTAACAAAAAAAGAATTAAATTTGTAATGAGAACTGTTTGCAAATAATCTTGCAAAGTACTTGTTAGGGAGAGAACTATTTCCTCACTCATCCCTGGTGTGTCATGGCTGCTAAGACAAGGATGGCTGGAAAACTGCCCTTCAATTAGATACACTTTTTAAAGTATTGCATTTGTCAAGCAAACTAAAAAATCCCTCACAGAAGTGGAACTCATTAAAATTGCAGTCAAGTACTGTGTCATGTCTTGTTTTCTTTCCTCTCCATTGCTTACAACACCCTGCAGAAGGCAGGAGACAAATTTTCTTTCACTACCAATTTTGACTTTTCTGCTTCTAACTACTGATTTTTCCCATGTCACTCATCTTCCAAGCTGTAAGGGCAAGATTTGACTGCCATTAGTGCCGACTGAACTACTGAGACATAAATTTAATCCTTTTTAACTCTCAGAGAGAATGCAGGTCTGACCTCAACTGTTGCTAATATTAACATTTTAAAATCTCAGTATGTGCATCAAAATGTAGTTAGTCTGACGCCTGTAAGGGCTCTTGGACAAACTCTTAGGTACACGATTTTCTGAAGGGTCCTTTTCATGGGAACCTGTAGAAGATGTAAATTTGACCTTGAAGGAAAGGTAAAGCAGCTGGAATCAGAATATCAGCATAACTGCAACTGCTGGCCCCTTTTTCAGAAAGATAGGAGTAGTCAGAATTAACTGAGTAGGAATATTGCTGAGTTAGGGACCCGTATGATTGACCAGGAAAAAAAAAAAAAAAAGTAGTTTGATTTCCTGGCTTGCAGAAATGAAAAGAAAACTGACATGGGATATATGCAACCAGTTCAACTGAACACGGACGGCTCCTGGAGAATTTGGCAACGTTAGTAAGTCATTCAGTTTGAGAGATTAGTGTGAAAGCAGCAGACAACATGAAAAGAAAGATTAAAGCAAAGAAGGAGGCTAAACACAGGGAGAGAGGTGACTGGAGAAAAAAATATAAAATCAAAATTTTTATTAAAAATCACAAGAACAACAGTTAGGCATTATCTGAACCAGAGAATAATTTCAGGTCCTTCCCACGTTCATTGTAACTACAGCTACATAGGCCTTTGCTGATGTTGTCTGTATTTTCACTAGCAACTTTCTTTTGATATATTTCACATGATTTGGGACAGATTTTAAAAAACAACAACAACAAAAAAAAACAAAAACCACAAAATTGCAAGCATTTTAAGAAGGCTTAAACTGGCTGAGAGGCAGCTGTTGCCTAACGTGGAAGTGCTTGAATTCGTGCTACCCTTCACCGCTTGGCCTCAGGACTCAGTCATGAGCTCTCTTGTGTAGAATCACTTTTTATAAGCTGCTCCACTTCTGTTTCCAATGGAAACTGAAGTGCTATCCCAAACCAATAAATAACTCTTCAGTCTCCATAGAATCCATAGCTGTTGTCACAGAAATCCTAAAACATGCCAACAGGAGAAAAACATCCACCAAATATAGTGACAATGACTAACAAAACAAAGAAACAAAAACCAGACCGTGCTGGTTTTTCCTCTCCCTTTTTGAGTGAAAAAGCCAGGGAGATAATACATTCACCTATGAGAAGAAGGTTCTGTTCCAGGACTTTTCACACAGTGGATCCAACAGCTGTTGAATGATGTTTAAGGGAGTTAATGGGTAGATGAGAAATTTATTTCCTTTAGAAATATGCGAAGGTTGTTATCAATAAGGCAGATAGTTGTTGTCACGATGCCAATACGATTTTCCCATCATGCTTTTTTATAATATTTTAAACTAGTCTTTTTTTTTATTATTTTTTCCTCTTTCTTTTCCCCCGACAGCATGGTAATAACAATCTGTTTCTTGAAATCCCTAGTGTGAGGGACAAAAAATTATAGAAAGTATGCATATGTAAATGCATCTCCAGGAGCAACTGTTGAAGATACTGAACAATAATTGACTGTGCCCATTTCGTAACATATTTATAATGGAAAAAATGCACTGCTGTTGGATACGTTTAAACACATTTTGATTTAAACATACAGCGACATTTCTACAATTCATACTCAGCAGCAGCAGACCTCTTGGCTTCATAAAGAGCCCCACTCTGCCTCTTTCAGTTAAAAAATAAGGCACGGGGATATATTAAATCCTTTTGTTGTGTATTCTTTCAGAATTATCCATAATGACTTCTTCAATGTATGCAAAAGAGTAATGATGACCCATAATGATGCTTACAGCATTATTAGTATTTAGTCATGATTCTGAGACTACAATTAAGCATTGCCATTTCATATTTTTGGGGAGATGGAACAATTTCTAGAACATTTTATTCTATATAGGTTAGGGGTTTTTTTTTTTCCAATTACTGACATAATTTTTTTTAGTCATTGATATTGGCTTTTATGATTGCATTTTCCCAGTTATTCATAAATATTTCTCTACCTTAATAGTATTCATTAAGTAATCAAGATGACTTGGGGCTAGTAAACCACTAAATTTAAATAAATGTAGCCACTATGTTTCTAGTAGCCTGAACTGCAACACTATGACAGACATATCCGTTTATCCTTTAAAAAAAAAAAATCACTTAAGAGAACGGATAAACTACAAGTTGGAAATGGAAAATGTAACAAAAATGTTATGAGGCTGAAGCAATGATGCTATACAATACTGTACAACAGTGTTTACTTGCAAGTTAACTTGTGTTTACTACTTGCTTGCACTGATTACTAGTCTACAGACTACAACACAATTCTATGAAAGGCATTTTATTAACAGCAGAAAAATGGACAGGTTTGTTTGAGTTTGGTTTTTTTTTAAAATGAATCACCCCCTGAACAATGCAACATATGCTCTTCATGTGTACCTGTACAAAGAGTATCTATCTCAGCTGCAGGTGGTGGCATATTCTACCTCTACTACTGATATTTAGAGCGTGAATCTTCACTAGTGGAGGGAAGATGAAAGATGTGTATTTCACGCAGATGTTGCACAAGCATCTTGCTGAAATTCAACATGGCCAAGTCTAGAGTTGTAGGGTTCCTCCACCTGGGGAGGAATAACCCCATGCATCAGTACAGGTTGGGGCTGATCTGCTGGAGATCACCTCTGTGGGAAAAGACCTGGGAGTCCTTGTGGACAACACGATGACCACGAGCCAGCAATGTGCCCTTGTGGCCAAGAAGGACAACAGCATCCTGGCATGGCAAGCAGATTAAGGGAGGTCATCCTCCCCCTCCACTCTGCCCTGCTGAGGCCCCACCTGGAGTACTGTGTCCAGTTCTGGGCTCCCCAGCTCAAGGACAGGGAACTGCTGGAGAGGGTACAACAAAGGGCTACCAAGATGATTAGGGGACTGGAACACCTCTCCTATGGAGAAAGGCTGAGGGATTTGGATCTTTTCAGTCTGCAAAAAAGACGGCTGAGGGGGAACCTTATCAATGCTTATAAATACTTAAAGGGTGGGTGTCAGGAGGATGGGGCCAGGCTCTTTTCAGTGGTGCCCAGTGACAGGACAAGAGGTAACAGGCACAAACTTGAGCACAGGAAGTTCCACCTAAACATGAGGAGGAACTTCTTTACCTTGAGGGTGGCAGAGCACTGGAATAGGCTGCCCAGGGAGGTGGTGGAGTCTCCTTCTCCGGAGACATTCAAAACCCGCCTGGATGTCATCCTATGCAACCTGCTCTAGATGACCCTGCTTTGGCAGGGGGTTTGGACTACATGATCTCCAGAGGCCCCTTTCAACCCCTACCATTCTGTGATCTGTCCTTCCCTTGTGATACTAAATGCGTAAAGGTGCATAATGGTGCCTCCAGTTGCCCATAGTGACATAAGAGACTGATTTACCATGAAATACATAGTCTGGTGAAAGCAGTGGCCTGAAGGAGCTTCATGCAAGTGAAGGGAAACATTCTGCACCTCAATACCTCCTCCTTGGCCAGCAGAACAAGGTTTTACAGCTATTAATGTATGTGGCTTCAGTTTCCTCTCCATGTGCAGTTCATTCCAACACAAGCATTTGACACAAGGGATAGCTACTTTTCTGTGTTTTTCTCTACCGTACCAGACACATAAAATAAAAGGAGTATAGGAGGAATAATTAGAAATTGATGCACCAATAATTGTCTTCGGTAGAGATGGTCCTCTTTTTCACTTTTTATAAAGTTATCATATTATTAGTGTGATTACTGTATGAAATCCAATCACAGTGTGTGAGAAGAAAAAATAAATACAAATTTGAAATTGGAACAAGCAGCTTAACAGCTTCCAGAGGTGTTTTGTGTGCTTTTGATATTTCTCTCATATTAGGCTCTGGCAAGAAGCCCAAGGCCTGAATGGCTTTGTACATTTTATTTATTAAAATACTCTGGAATCAGATTAACTTCCTTTGTGCATTATTTATTATTGTTTCACCTGCCATTGAGAGGAATAGGATGCACACTGATAAATATACTGAAGGTGGCCTACTTTCAATGTAATAAAACCATAGATGCCTATCGTTCAACTTTCACAATGCGACTTCACGACAGACACCTTTTTGAACTCCTACAGAAAAATTATAGTAGGGAGATGCTTGCATGAGGAATCAAGGAGCTATTATTCCATCTTCTCAGTGACGCTCATCTTTTTCTCCTGGACTGATAGTTCATACTGCTCTTGGACTCAAGTTCTCTGTTATTTTGAGTGAGACCTACAATATGAATATCAAACTACAAAAAAAGTTCAATGTAAGGTATAAACCAATGCAGAGATGAAAAAATATTAGTATTTCTACTGGAAAGGTCTTCTATGCACTTCCCTTTTTAGCCTTGTTCACTAAAAACACAGGTCTTCCTTCTGGGACATTAATTTCTGCTACCAGGTTCTCAGATTTTATGCATGAGGTAGGTGAGGAAAACTTACAAGGAGCACTTCCATATTGGTGGAAAGTCTCCACTGATCACAGGGATTCTGCCCTCATCCAGACATTAGCAATACTTCCTACAGTGCAAATTCCCAAAGGGCTACCTTTGGATGTACACCGCTGTATTTGGAGTTATACCAAAAGTCAAGTCACTGCCCAGGACTTGTGGTCATAGCAGGTTTAGCTTTTATCTTTTTTATATCACAGACAGATGTATCATACTTTGCTTAAGTAAAAGCAAAATGAATAACTCAAGGTAAATCAAACTTTCCTGTTTACAAGAAAAACAAAACAATGAACCTGGAATGTGACCCCTTGAAGTGATGAAGCTCCATCCCAGTAATAACAAATTTGCTCCTGAATGATTTACAGTATATGTATCAAGACTTCAGATACCTCTTCAGAATACACGTGCTGCTTGATTTTCACACTTGCAAATGCATAACCTTCTCATCTATACACAGCTGCTAGCATGCTATTTACTTCAGGTATCTGCCTCAGCCTTTGCCTCTCTGTTGCTGGATCTTTAGCATCATTGTCATTTAAATATTTCGAATTACGTTCTTTTTTTAATTTCCTTGATAATTATTTTTTTTCCATGGAATTTACACCCTTTAAATATCGTATCAAGTCATACCTATTGTGGCTGATTTATGTATGCACTGTATTTAGCTCTTATATTGCTTTTTCTTTTATTCTCAGAAATCAATCCTGCCTGGTTTGCAATCATTTCAGTACTTCTCTCTCTGAACTATCTGCCTAGAAAACCACTCAGAGCTCTCCATATATTTCAGGTGGTGAGATGGCTGGAATTGAGCACAGAACTCCTGACATGACCTCATAAGAGCCATGCAGAGATTAACACTTCATTTCTGCATGACTTCATGCTTTAGTGCAAGCAGGCAAAAAAATCCCTATTGCTATTCTCCCCTGAGATGCCCTGAATGAGTTAATCTACAATTTACTGTCCACAATCACCCCAAGGTCTCTCTTACTATTAGTCCTCTTCAAGTTTATCCATTGTATAGAATATTGCAATTCAGATTAATTCTTTCATATATGAAGGGACTGAATTTTCCAGAAAGCCATATTTTTCATCGAACTTCACTATGGTTTTAATATTTATTTGTCCTTATTTTTGCATAAGAACTGTGATTCCATACTGTCCCTTAACCCCACAAAATACCACATGCATGTCATAAGCATCACTCCAAAGCTGGGCCCATTACGGAAAGTGTGGTACAAAATAGTCAGTAATTTCCACCTCAGTTACCTGCAATATGCACATAAAAAAGGCTGCAAGTGTTAAGAGTCAAGCTGAGTGTGGTGGGTTGACCTTGGAGGGCTGACAGACACCTCTCACTCCGCCTAATCAACAGGATGGGGGGAGAAAGTAAGATGAAAAAGATCATGTGNATTCTGCATTGGTGAGGCCACATCACCAATCATGAAAAAGATCAAGATAAAGCAGGGAGTTTGCTTACGGATTACTGTCATGGGCAAAACAGACTCAGCTTGGGAAATACTGATTTAATTGATTACCAAGTGAAATAGGTTTGGATGGTGAGAAACAAAGACAAAAGTTAAAGCAACTCCTTCCACTACACCCCTTTTTTTCCGTGTTCAAGTTTCCTCCCTCATTCCCGACTCTTCTAGCACCCCCCACCCCGAGCAAAGCAGGGGGATGGGGGAAGAGGGTGTTACCTGAAAAGAAAGCCCTTGAAACCAAAAGTAGTTTAGAGAGGAGATATTGCTTTATTCGACGTCGGGTGCTAGGAGGAAAACCCACAAATCTCACACACCTTACCCGGGTATTCATCCATTATTTATGCACAAAATATTCTCATTATTCTGCCTACCTAATACATAACTCCACCTAGGCTTACATAATTCATCAGGATGACCGAATAGTCCTTTTTACCCGTGCTTATCACAGGCCTGCCTTTGGTAACAGGGGGAAGAGGTCAGCTCATAACAGCACCTCTCTGCCGCTCCTTCTTCCTCACGCTTTCCCCCGGCCCTGCATGGCTCCTCTGCACAGGCTGCAGTTCCGTCAGGACACATCCGGCTGCTCCGCACGGCGTCCCCCATGGGCTGCAGGGGAATCTCTGCTCTGGCACCTGCAGCACCACCTTCTGCTCCCACCTTGGTGCTCACAGGGTTGTTTCTCCACAAATTTTCCTCACTTCTCACCGCCGTGCAGTGTTTTGTCCTTTCTTAAACACACTTTCCCACCGTCGCCGCCATTTTGTCTGGGGGGGGCTCAGCCCTGCCCTGTGGTGGGTTGGTCAGAGCTGGCTGGAACCGGCTGGAACCGGCTGTGTCCGGTCCGGGGCAGCCCTGGCCTCTCCACACCGAGGCTGCCCCTGCTGGCCCCCTCCTGTCAGCGCCTGGGCACGGGCACACGGAACCAGAGGCAGGCTAAAAATATGAACAGCAGAATGACAATAAGTGAAATATTAGTGCCGAGAGATTTGGGGGGGGGAAGAGGGGGGTTTTAATCAGAAGATTAAACACAGACTGGAAGCAGAAAGGGGAGTGAAAGAAAGAAGGCAAGGGAGGAAGCAAAGTAAAAGAAGAAAGATAACTTAATGGAGAGCTTGTGAAGGTCAGAGTAGACACGATTTGGACCAAAATGTTAATCAGTAAAGGAAGGAAAATGATACACCCCCTCCTTTCAGAGATGAACATGGAAAACTTCATGCCCAGATGTGTTAGAAAAAGCAGGAGGTGGCAAAGAAAACTGGTTTGCATTCTTAAATAGAGCAGCTATGAGCAAGTGCTTGCTATAATAAGTAGAATAAATTACCTCCATTACAGAAATGTATGTTTTCCCTGCTGCTCTCCATCACAGTTGATAGTTGTTCCCTTTAGATTTTCAAGTCTTTTTAGCCTACACATAAAAACAGGCACTTTATTAAATTTCACCTGTTTATTCCCTTTTAAAGATAAAAGTAAATGTACTTTGCTAGTATCATTCATGTTAGTGTGACCATGTGCTCATGAACCACCTAGGTATTCCTTACAAATAAGACGAATGCATCTCTAGGGGGTGTTCTCTGGATAACTAATGTGTAAACTATATAGAAAAATGTATTACATTTGTCTTCCAGGCACGGTACTCCCAATCTCCATAAGCATTTACAACAGTTCTTTTTTATTTATTTATTTATTCTTCTTTCCTAGTCCTGCATTTCTTTCTGCTCTGCTTGATACCCTTTGTTTGAATAAGACCTTCTCTCTGACAGCTCTTGGTTCTTTGTGTAGGCAACCTGAAAGAGGATTAACAGATGTTCCGGGCTTAGAAGATGTTTTTCAGGACTGGTTGATCTTCCCAGCTCCTCAAAGGTAGGTGTTTCTTGGATAGAAAATCATATAGGGATATGAAGGTAGTGAGAACAATATCATAGATTTGTTTTATGTCAGCAGGCAAGAGTACACGTGCAAAATCACAATTTGAAAGATTAAATGCCTTACGGATGGAATTTGACTGGGAAGCCTGGAGCATTGCTTTTACTTCTGATCCCAGATTTGTAAAAGGTATTTTGGGCTATTTAATGATAAAGGCAGTAGTAACACATTTAGATATAGATTATTCTAATGACTGTAGAGAGAATAGTGACTTCACTGGAGTTTTTTTCCCTCATTTCTTTATGGAGAAGAAGTCACCTATGACTTTAATTATCATCTGTATTTGTTTTGCCCTGTGAGGTAACATACTATACACAACACTTCTTTTAGGGTGGGGAATCTTAAAGTAAGGAAAAATTAATTTTTATTATCCCATTCTGCCAGTGAAAGAACTCAGGTACACACCATGGAAGTGGTGCATCCAAAGACATGCAGTAAGAGAGTAACAAGTTGGGGCATAAATGTGCTTACAATTATAAAAATAATAATACAAGTCTATTAATTCTTCATTCTCACCTGATAGAACTAAAAAAAAAAAACCAACACAAACCATTACTGCACTATCAGGTTTATTACACTTTGTCTATATTTTCAAGAACAGAGATCACATCAACAAACCACATCTTCCTTTGGGAGTAAAAAGCTCGAGTCCAGGAACTGGTAATGCATACCACAATGCTGCAGGCTATGCATGTAGTTCTCTGCTTCATGGAGGATTAATGGCATTATTATTTATATTCACTGTAATAGTAACTGTACATCAATATAATGGTGGATAAGTAGCCATTGGCTTCTTCATCTTGTTTACCATCTCTCATTTTCACACAGAGTATTGCTCTGTAAGACAAATAGTGTAGGCAAAAAAGACATCTTGAAATATATACGTGTATTTTCAAAGCACAGGAGGGAGAGGGAAGGTCACTGAACAATGTAATTGATGGCACTAGCAAAATGTTTCCTAACCTGCAACATTTCTAGACTATGTTGATCACAAATGCCAAATCAGATCAAAGCAGAGAAATGCAAGATAACACCCTTTATTGTTCACATTGATTGCATCAAAGGAAATAGAATGTAAATTAGGAAAGCTTTGATGAATAGATAGGCAGCCAAAAGAAGTACAATAAAATGCTGGGTTTCTCCTTCCTAGCAGAAGCATACACTGTGTTACCCAGCTAATCAAAATGCACAGTGCATATTTCAGCAGATTGAAATCAATTGTAACATGAGATAGCCTTTTATTTTATTCTTCTTGACTCTACTGAGTGATTACTTTACCTTCTGCTGTTCAGCAACTTTCAGAATAATGCACAACTCAGTGGACTTACTTAATGCATGTGTGTTGAATCTTTACTTTATTTAATGTATTTACCAGAGAGTGGTGGTGCAGAAGGCTGCAGCCTCATCTGCTTCCTTGAAGGATATGTGGGTCACAGCTTCACCAGAGGAAACTTTGATTTCTGTGCCTGATACAAAGTTTGCACATTGATGGAATCACATTCTTTATCCTTACAGTAGAGAGCGATGGCTATACCATTTTAGAATTGCTGCCAGCCAATTAGTGGAACACCATGGATCATGTAGTTTCACAAAAGGCCAACAGGCTTCCCACATTGTAAAACAAGAATAAATTCTGTAAAATTTATTGCCAAATTACTGGCAGCTGAGGTGCACAGTGAAATGTAGTCAATTAACGTGATCACTGTAAATCATGGTTACAGCTTGCTGTGTAAATAACAGTTTATAACAAACATAAATAACAACACAAGTGACTCGGTTTAACAGTGGCACAAACTGTTGTTGATGGTCCACATACTGAAGTGTGGAAATGAAAACAAGGTAAATATACAGCAGAAAAAATTGTTTAATGACTAAGGCAATGTTTTAAGTGACACAGAAACAAATGGCAAGGTACAAAGTGGCAGGCTGACAGAATAAAACCAACCAAAGAAATTCAATGATAGAGAAAAAAGAAGTCAAAAGATGTACAGTAATTAATGAACTGAGATACATTTCTAAACAAATTTCTAAACAAGTATGTATCACTAGTCTCTTATGGGTTGCATACCCTCTTAAATTTACTAGTCTCTTTATCACAGTAACACTTTTATATCCTAATAATTGTGGTCCATTATTTTTCCCACTGCATACCACCCAATGAAGTCAGCTATCAAAATTCATATTAAAATTCTATTTTTCTCTAATAATTGAATGAAATTTCCCCAGAAAAGTATCCCCTTATTTTTTTAAATAGCATGCACATAGTCCAAAGCCGTCTATGAAATCAATATATTTTCTTGGACGATTATCACTTATCATGTAAGTTAAGCAAGTATTGATTTCTCACTTTCATTGAGGGAAGAGTAATTATGTCTTTTTGATGACAAAATCCCACAGATATATCTAGCTTAATAAAAATGAAGAACCTTACAAACATTCACAATAGGTAGGCTACGCAAGTTCTTAAGTTACTTGTCCCCAGGTTTGCTTATTTGTTTTTAACTCAATACAGAGGGTTTTTTTAACTTTAATGTAGAGAGGAGAAGTTTTGAAGACATGGGTTTGTATTTCACAATGGAGAGGTTTAAGGTTGCTCAAAGCCAGTCCACTGATAAGAGCTGTTATGAAGAAAGATAGAGCAAGTCCAAGTGCAGGGTCCTCCAGAACAGCTCTGCTTAAAAGCCTCAATAAGGGCTTGGGAGATGGTTTTAGAGGAGCCTCTTGCTATTCGGCTTCCACCTCAGCTGCTTTGAAGCTTTTTTGCAGCTGTGCATGTGCTGTGTTCCACCAGGTACCCTCTTGGTCCGAATTGTGACCCCTACCTGTGGGCTGACCTCATAGCCTGGCCTCAGCCCATCCCCACAGCCCTGCCTGGTCATCCCAGGGCTGCGTCTAACCCTAGGTTCCCTCACTAGACCTGATCCTGACCCCCACACATTGGCCAATGGCCCAGCCTGGCCTCCCCCTGCCCTATGCCTGGGGCTGGGGCTCCTCTGGTGGTGCCCCCTGGCTGTCCTATTCCTGCTGGGGCCCTGACTGCCAGGCCCTGCCCTGATGGACACCAGGACCCTCCAGTGGCCTCGCTCCAGGGACCTCCTGGCCCGTGAGGCCCCCCTGACAATTAGATACAAGAAAAAAATTTTCTTCAATGTAGTTAAACATCATGACAGGTTCCCTGTTACATAGAACCATCAGAGAGGCTGTTGGATGTTCATCTTCAGAGATGTTCCAGAGCTCCAGTGGACAAAGCTCTGAGCCAACACCAAGGCCATGCTGCAACCTGGGAGCTGACCTTGATTTGAATGGCATGCTGGAGGAGATGACCTCCAAACACACTGAGAAGAGACAAAAAACTTTATGTGTATAAATTAAAAAGAAAACTCAAGACATGCTTCTTTCATGAGCACCATTTCTAGTGTCTGGTTTTAAAAGGAATAGGCAAGTCAGCTGATAACATCCTAAGAGGTGCATGGTTGTCTCTTTAAGCACTGCAGCATAGGACATGACTCAGCATTTAAGCATAAGTTAGTTAACTTCATCAGGTTTGTGAGTTACAAACCAGAGCAGGATACTTTAAAATTACCCTGAACCTTAATGGCTACTGACATTCTAAAACAAAGCTTAATTATTAAATCCAAAATTAAAAAATGGTCTCCAAAAGGAAAATTTGCTCTGTTTAAATAGCTGGTGATTCTTTGTGTGTCGAATAGATGTATGAATTAAATTCCTAAGGACTGAGAAAAAGAGAACTGGAAGAGCTTTAGTTGACAGCAGGCATCAAGCCCTTCTATCACAGATACCACATTTTATTATCTCCAGCTTAAAAACAGCTAAATTGTTTCATCCTAGTAGTCTCGGAGAAGAGATCCAAAATCAGAGTGCTCCATTGGTCAGCAACATTAATCTAATTTTCAGCCTGGATTTATTCATAGTTAGTTTATAGCAATCTGTTCTTGTGCCAAAATGATTTTTTAGTTTAAACAGCATTTCTTCTTTCTTTGAGTATTTTTAAACAAATTCATACCCCTTCTCGACTTTCCTTTGCTTGGCTAATCAATCTAAGATCTTCTATTAAATGCCAGGCTCTTCATTTTCTTAACCACCTTAGTAGCCCTTCTCCTGGCCTCTTCCATAATCAGTTTATATTTCTGGAATGTGTTTGATCAGAATTTTGTGCAGGAGGTCTTACCCGGGTCTTCTACAGCAGCACTACCGCTTCCTATTTTTGCTAGCTCTTTTGATTCGATTCAGAATCAAATTTTTCATTTTCAGAACTGAATTCCCTTGGCAGCTCTAACTCAGCCTGTGGATCACGTAGAACACCTGAATATTGCCCATTTGCCATATACAGGTGATGGTCATTGAGCTTCAAACAAAATTCCCTACTATAGATCAACGAGGGCCTGACCCGTCATTTTGTGCTTTTTAACTTCATCCCTTTTATTATGTCAGTTTTTAAAGTAACTTGGGTTTTTTGGCTTGTTTGGTTAGGTTTTTTTCTTAATTTTATGAAGCCTACAATCTTCTGCTTCAACCATAGCTTCAGATTTTTTTTGTCAGTATTTCATCAGCAGAATATTGTGTCACAAAAGCAAACATTCAATATGAAAGAGCTGAAAGGCACTCTCCTTGGAGCTACCTCTAGCTGCCCTGTGTATCAAAGCTTTACTAATCCCAGAAAGACTATTTCAACACTTCAATTAGTTATCTGAATAGATAATCAGTTTTATCAAGTTATCTATGGGTTAGTTTGACATGACTATCTAACAGTGATAATTCATACATCTCTTTCTACCTTTACCATCAGGACTCTTAATTATGGTTTATTTTCCTTTTCTTTTGTGGTGTTGATTTTCATGCCCTTAAGAAAATGCAGTTCAGTTTTGAGTTCACCAGTTCTCCTTTTATCCCCTTTTTTTCTGCTCCCACAACAAGTCCTTGCTGATCTGGTCTTTCCAAAGAAATATGCCAAAGTTATATTACAAAGATTTTTTTTTTTTCCTCCTTAAATATGTATCACTGGTTGGCTGACTTCAGTGGACTCAGGAGTCCTATTGTAATTCAAATTCTTACAATATTGTTATACCAATTAAGAATAAAACATTGCTATGATATTATGTGTTTCTGAAGAAAGAGATCTCCTATCATCTCAAGAATATTTG
Organism: Rhinoptilus africanus; assembly: GCA_013400135.1. NCBI lineage: Eukaryota > Metazoa > Chordata > Aves > Charadriiformes > Glareolidae > Rhinoptilus > Rhinoptilus africanus. Next base: position 147,984 of record VXBO01002668.1, on the reverse strand, counting down.
CGGGTTTTTTCACACAAAGTTCTACCAAATTCAGCAAACATTATTGTGTTTTAATTGAGAAAAATAGTAGTCTATTTTGAATAAGAGTACTACCCATTTATGAATCATTACTACAGGCACAAAACTTTCATTTATTTTTGTTAGTGCTAAAATAAAGGAGAAAAAAAATCATGTTTTCTCAAGAAAATGTAAAAATGTGCCTCTGTATTAACAGCATGTTTATCATTGCATAGTTTGCCTAATGTCAGAAAAAATCTAAACAAATCTATCATTATTACGTGTAGAGGTTTACAGCTTAGCTCATCTGTCACAGTGTGTGGTTATTATATACCAAAGGTCAGATCTATATCAAGAAAATGGAAAGTTTATTTTCTTTTCATTGTATTTTTTAGTATTTGACTTGCTTCAGTCCAAAGTGTTTAATGTGGAATTTTGCAATTTAATTATTTGTGACAGAGAATATAATTTTAAAAAGTTTGCTGAAGATAATATACAAAGGATACAAACAAGAGAGCTGACAAAAAAATTACTCGCTTCATGTTCATGTTCATGTGAGGTGAGGGTATTGCCCTGTAATATCTAAAGGGAAGAGGAGGTCCCTCAAGAGACTGGAAGTAGACAATACACTGTAAAATTATGCAGGTGATGAACAGTGGCTTCCAAGTTATTCCGAGCTAAGAAGAGTTCACTTTTGCTATGTGACAAAGGACCATTAATGATTAAGTATATAAATACCAGCAGACAACTGATTGTGTTGTAACTCGAGATACACGCGTACTTTGGCAGATGAGTCAGCAGTTTGTGTAGTTGGTTGTTGCCTATGGGACTCCAGAGGATTAATTACACTGTGGCAGCAGGCCTTTTCGTTACTAAGTTTTTCCTGTAGAAGTAATTGAGTGTGCAGCTATGAGCAGCGCACGCTGCTGTGACCATAATAAAGACAGACAGCAAGAGACAGGCATGCCATGACAACACAGCCTGCGGACCGCAGTGCCACCCCAGGAAGGGTGAAGTGGGGAGCAAATCACACGTTTTCCCTGTGTCTAAGGTTCACTTCTGTTGCCCCAAGACGAGTTGCTCTGGTTAATTGAAGGCAACTTACATAAATGAAATAATAAAGAATTCTAGATGGTGCCAAAATCGTTATTGTTTTCATCTGAAGTAGAGCACCGTAGGCCAGATCGTCAGCTGCAGTAAATTACCGTGGTGCAGCTACATCGACAGCTATATGGACTTACACTAAATGAGAATCTAAGGAGCTGAGTTTAGGAGCTATGACTGTTTGAATCAAGCCCAGGGGATTTTAAATTTTACTTAGCTCTTTAATGAACATTTTTTTCATGAGGATGTTGGTAAGCTTCTCTGCACAGATCCAGGATAAATAATCCCTTTACCTGAAAAAAGATAAGCTTTTAATAATAATAATAATTATGAATGAATTAATTAATTAAATAACAGGCAAGTGTTCCAGACCACAGGGTTCAACCTGTTGCTATGGTACATCCTACGTACATAGGATGAACTGAACTTTCTGGTGAGTTTTAACATAGAATCATAGAATCATAGAATCGGTGAGGCTGGAAGGGACCTTTAAGATCATCAAGTCCAACCATTA
>VXBO01002668.1:97287-139162 GCA_013400135.1 Rhinoptilus africanus | reverse complement strand
TGGAACACCTCTGCTATGAGGACAGGCTGAGATAGTTTGGGTTATTCAGCCTGGAAAAGAGAAGGCTCCAGGGAGACCTTACTGCGGCCTTTCAGTACTTAAAGGGGGCTTATAAGAAAAATGGGAAAAAACTTTCTAGCAGGGCCTGCTGCAATAGGTTTTCAACTCAAAGAGGGCACATTCAGATGAGATAGAAGGAAGAAATTTTTTACCACAAGGGTGGTGAGACACTGGCACAGGTTTACCCAGAGAGGTGGTAGATGCCCCATCCCTGGAAACATTCAAGGTCAGGTTGGACGGGGCTCTGAGCAACCTGATCGAGTTGAAGATGTCCCTGCTTATTGCAGGAGAGGTTGGACTAGGTGATCTTTAAAGGCCCCTTCCAACCCAGACTATTCTATGATTCTAAACCAGTTCAACAACTACAACTTTCAAGGTCAGTGTAAAATCTTGTTCTGTTTTATTTGGTTTTCAACCCGAATAAGATAGCTACTTTTTAAATTAAAACATAGCAAATCCAAAAAGATCAAAGTAGTGCAGTGATAGTAGTGCAGTGATAAGTTCCTAGTTTTGAGGACTGGAAATCTAAATGGTCTACAATAGGAAAAAATAGTTCTGGCTTGTCTTTCTGTAAGCTTCTCTCTAACAATTCACAGTCACACATGACCCCACATACAACTATAATTATGGCGTTGTTCTGAACAGAGCACATTATCAGGGTATTGTAATAAGCGTATAATGATCTTTCATGAAATGGGAGTAAGCATAATTTCATGTGAAGTATCACATCCAAGGGAGCAGTTAGTGTGTCAGTGATTACTTTTTCTTTAGAAATGAGCATTTTATGTCATTTAATGTGATGGACAATAGATATGGCTCATACACTAAAAGACAAAAATATGTTCAAGGGGCTATTTAAAAGTGAGTTAAAGGCTTATGCTCGGCAAGATGAACAGCTGTCTACAGGTTGTTAAAGCACTGAGAACCAACATGCCTTTTTTCCTCGTTCAACAGTGTATCTGACAAATCTTCATGTTTCGAAATTCAAACTTAAATTTTCTTCCTCACATGAAAAATACATACCATTTAATTAAACAAGTTAGGGCCTGCTAATAATTTCTGTACACTGCTTAACACAACAAATATTTCATAAGGATTTACCTTAACCTTTATACTTAGATTTGTCCAAATCTTAGATTTTAGAAAAGTAAGGAGAAAACAGTGCAATTTACACTCTTGCCACAACTCAAAAGTCTCAGATATTTTAGCAATAGAGAATTTTGTTTCTTCTAATTCTGACAAGAAGGAAAGTCCTGTAATTGTAACCTGTAATTTGACATTATTTTCACAGAATCACAGAATAGTTTCAAGGGACCTCTGGAGATTGTCTAGTCCAACTTCTCTGCTCAAAGCTGTGTCAGCTAGAGCTGGTTGCTTGGGGCTGTGTCCAGTTGGGTTAACTGCCTCCAAGGACGGAGACTCCACAGCCTCTCTGGGAAACATGTTCCAGCGTTCAATCACCCTCACAGGAAAGAAAAAAAAAAAAGAAAATAAAAGGGAGGGTTCATATTCAGGCAGGATTTCCTGTGTTTCAATTTGTGCCCTTTAAATATTGTTGTTCTGTGACTAGACACCACTGGGAAGAGTCTATTAATGAGAATAACAAGTAGGATTTTTTTTTTCAGTGGGAACAAGGAGATAGAAAGTACATATCTGACAGAATTACAATGAAAAAGGTGACTTTTGTGAAGTATGAGAATAAAACAACACTAATAATAGGAATCAGCCCAAGAACAGGGCTGAGCTTAAGTAGTCGTTGCAGCCTATAAAACAGATTCTGCTTTTTCCAAACCTTGCAAGGCCACAGTTGCAGCCTTGTCTCTAATTCTGAGCATTGTACTTCAAGAAAGTCCCTATTACTTGCAATAAAGCAAGAGGGAGAAAAGAAAGATGAGAGGGCTATTAGCAAACCCTCTCAGAAACAACTGAATGACCTAGGTTACTTAGTCTGAAGTAAAGAAGACTACAGGCAAGAGACAATTGCAGGATGATATTCATGATACACGCAATGCATAAATACATATCTTTTTCCAAAAAAGAATTCTTCATGCTTGCGGCAGGCAGAACTAGGGATAACACTTTTGCATTGCAGCAAGGCAGATTCAGATTAGATATTAGAAAAAAAATGAATCTTTTGCAAAGGTAGTGGAACACTGAATTAGATTGCTCTGGAAAGTGTCAATCTCCAAAACTGGAAACATATGGAAATATATCTTAGAAGTGACATAAATGTGGATCCCTGTTGATCATAAGTCTAAATGACCTCTCAAAATTCATGCAGTCCTGTGAGCCCATAATATTAAATTTGCATGAAAAGGCAGTTATTAATTATATATGCATTAAATTAAAGTTAATCTGTACTGATTTAAAAATAAAGTAAGAAACATCGACTTATCACTTGACAGAAGTGAAATGAAACATACTGTTTAACCAGATCCATAAGAGTAAGAACCAAAACTGAATAAAATTCTAGAATTATAACTTATATCATGTTTTTCTTAAGAGCTGAACTAGAATTAAATTACTCCCCAAGGAACAGAATAATAACTGGAATCAGTTCTTTGTTACAGAATTAAAGCAACACTGCTGTGCTGCTGATGCTGACCCAGTATTTTGGGCTTCCTTAATCTATTTCTTCCTGGATCTATGATTTATGACATCTGAGGACTGACCTTTACATTTCTGCCCTAACAAGCAGGTTTATTTGCACTCCCTGGTAATAAAAAATAAAGGCCTCCAGGCCAGTAAGTATTAACTTCTTTAAACATAACACATTGTCTCATGTATAACGTCCTAGAATTTGTGACAAGAAACACTATTTGTGGTCTAAGTAGTTTCAAGTCTTCTAAAACAAATCTAATTTATACTGCTTAATGTGCCTTATTTTGCTACCTAACAGCTATTTCTAAATGCAGCAGAAAACTACCCTTTTAAATGAAACTGGTCTCTGAAATGCAATGCAGCAAAGAAAAACATATCTTTTTTTTTTTTTAACATGGCTATGAAATAAGCATTTCTACTAATCTTACATTTGTGGAACACCACACATATCAATTGTCTTTCTACTTACAAACTATAAATGTCAAATTTTCTCTTGTGATGTCTTGGGAAATGTGACATTAAAGTTAAGGGAAGCATTTATTTAGATGAATTTTTATATAGAGGCTGGGCTTCTTCAAGATAGATACTATATACATTGGGTATGGGGTATGATGGCTTGAAATCTATGTGGATAGAAATTCAAATACATACACATTTGGTCTTATACCAGAAGAGAATATGACTCTTTATTTTCTCTTTAGAGATACCAAATTGTGTTAACGTCACATCAGAAGACAGTCATTTGGTTAGATGTATTTCTCTAAATTATTCTAGATGTCTGTATTGGTTTATGTGCGTTACTGGGGTAGAGACACTTCTGAGAGAAATCTCAGTTGTGTCGTTATGTTATTCCCAAATCTTCACTTCTACTTCTGTCTTAAAGAGGAAAGTACTTAGGCCACTGAGGTATAGCTCAAAGTAATGGACAATGCAAAGTCATATGGAGAGATGAAATCTCCAAAAGCACCGTAGCATGTAGGGGGAACTTACCTGCCATTATGATGATTGCTAGCCTTTTAAAATGAAGATTTACCCAGAAATACCAAAACCGAAGACATCCAGGACTGGAGCAGGAGAAAAAGTTTTCAGTTATTTAGGTCTGTAAGACACTAAATACCAGAAATAGATCACTTAGGCTTGTAAACATGCACATAATAGATGTGACAGTGACATACAAATATGAACCTAAAAAGAAATGGCAAGGTAAAATGAATTTACATTCTGATTCCCACAATTTCAGACAAACATGCAATATATGTTTGTTCCAGCAGGACCTTTGAAAAAGGAAGTGCTGGTCTCATCACTCAAAAAGTGCATTCCTGAAAATTTTAAAGTTACTTAAAAAAATATTAGAGAGTTTAAGGAAAAAAAGAGGCTCATCCAATGACTAATTAGAATGACAGAGGCATTCATCTGACTCATTGGTTAGTCACAGTACTCTAAGCAGTAAAAATAGCGTCTCATTAGTCTTTTAAACATTTATTCCTTATTCTACATGAAATTGATACTTAATCACTTTCCTAGTGTACAGCAGGCACTTATTACACAGGGAAAACTTGGAGAATGGAAAGTTTATGAAATCTCTGTCAATCTCTCCTACATGTTAGGAATGATTCATTATAACGGGCCATGAGCGGCAGGGTGACTCTGAATGGAAGCCTGTAATTAACTTTGCTTCATGTTTTATTGATAGCGTTTGCTGTTTTATGAGATCTGATCATACATCTTGAGCAATGTGCAAACCTATGGATCATGCTGTGCTTAGATACCCTGGCATTGGGAGATATATGTGAAACTAAATAGATTAGATGGAAAATGTACCACATCCCTTGTGATCTGTATACACATTTAGATTCTCCCTTTTCTGCCACCTGTTTGATGTTGTTTCTGTCTCAAAGCACGCTTGACATTTAATATGAAACGTGGAAGTCAAAGTTCTTCTTACTGTCTTAGTCCAATATTTACTTACATCAGTCATGGGCATGCTGACAGAGAATAGGAAAAAATGCATTGTCTCCCTTAGAAACAAACATATCTGTACTTTGAAATGCTATTTGTCTTACACTTTGGAGCAAATTTGGAGTTGCAGACAATTTGCAGTTACAAACTTGTGGAGAGATGAATGGGTGTGTGTGGATGAGGCTTCTGTTATCCTGGAAGCAAGTCAACCATAAATTGGGAAAAATATGTGGGGATTTTGTAATATGGGTAATTTGGCAAAACTAAAAACAAATTTACAAAATCCTTAAAAGACCATGGATTATTTAGGAACAGATGGTGTGAAAGGCATTTGAAATCCCTCCTGTAAACTGTGTTCTACTTCATATAAACAATATAAGCTGAAGCTCACAGACTAGGATCTTCCTCCAAACAGTTTTGACCCTGGTCTTCACATCTGGTATCACACTCCTGTTCAATTAAGTTTTGAGTTTTATTTTCAGAAGGAAAAAAGTCAATGGGATTACCTATCAGAAGACCCTCGTCACATGATTCAGACAGTGGGGGATTAAATCTCCTACTATCTGCAAAAAAAAAGTTCATTTGGAAACTCTATTTCTGGCTGTGGCTATGTTTTCCCAATTTGAATAATTTGGTATGATTTTTTGAATCAATTTTAAATATAATATTTTTTGCTGTGAAGTTCTACTTCCCAAATCTTCTCTTTATTTCTACAAAACTTTTAATGACATCAACTTTGGAATCACAGGCTTCGTTGAAAAAAATTGCTTTTTTTTCTTTGGTCTTTCTTTTCTGAGCTCTTATGGTACGTCCATTTCATATTTCTAAACTTCAACAGCTTCCTTTACTGTAAAGCCGCAGTCTGATGAGGTCCCTCTAGTGTGTTGAATGAAGCAAATATTAATGGAAAAAAACCCCACTGTAAAATCACATAATTTAAGACTGCATTATAGACAAGACAGAAATTAGAAATTCAGAAGCAAAATATTTCTGAATTTCCTAACTATTGAGTGGTCAAGTTAGCAAACTTAATGCTATTCCTTCAATACAATTTTTCTGCCAGTGCATTTATTCAAATTGAGACTTGATTAATGATGGGAGAAGAGGAAGCAAATCGACAGACAGTGCATGGGCAAATATAAAATTCTGGTTATATGGAAGATCTGCTTAATTAAAACCCAACTGAGAAAATAAGTAATGGGTAATGGGAAGCCTTTTGTCAGAAACACAGGTTATATTTTGGTTTCACTGAAAAACCTGGAATATGAAAGCATGGACTGAAACATAATTCTGTATATTGGCAGCCACAGGCATTCAAAAAAGCATGACTCATGTTTTAAAAACTCACAGACTGGTTTAATAATCGTGAATTTTACAGAACATTTTACATGTTTTCCGCTTGTCTTCTAGTTTTTCAGTTTTAATAGCACATTTAATTTGCATTTCCAAGCACGCTTCTGCCGATATGACAGGTAGATTCTCGTACAAGCTCTTCATTCCACAACTTTTGGGTTTGTGACAATGTGCTGAAAAATACGAGCCTTGCAATGAAATCCCAAGATGGAAAGCATTGCTGCAATCTCATGCTGGTTCCAAATCATTTTTCTTGATGTAGTACAATCATTAGGGAATTTTCCCTCTACTCTTTTCAATAAANTTATTTATTTTTAAATATTTTTCTATTTAAGGAGAGTTACAGCTGATGAGCAAGCACTTTCCCCACATAGGCAATATTCAACCAGATGCTAACACATGACTTAAGCAGACCTCAGATTTCCAAAACCCCTGCAGATGGCTTACATTAAAATGATCAAATAGAACTTTTTTTTTCTGCAAGGTTCTACTCTTAGTATCTCTTTCTCACATGAAGAAAAATGCTTATTTTTTTAGCCAAATGGCAAGAGAACAGACATGACTCACGCTGGTCTTTAGTCCGAACCCAGAAAAATGCTAGTAGGCTACTTTTCACTAAAAATTTAGGAAGCTGTATTTATAAAATTTTCTTAGTTGCAAACAACAAGTTATCCAAATTGGTTTCCATTAATAAAATCATGGAACAAAATGAGTTCCCATTTGGCCAATGAAGATTTTTTGTCATTTTTAAGAAATATTTCAAATCCGTCCAGCTTCTGAAGTCTTCAGAAATCAGCTATATTTACATATATATACACACACACATCTTTTGAGATGTGTTTCATTGTAAAAGCTGAATGTATAAGGAAAACCAGTTACTTTTGATCTCTCATGCATCCATTAAAATGCAAATAACCTTTCAAAATGTACTTCTTTGCACAGCTTTTTCAAACTTCTGATAACCTTTCAGGTATGCAGTCTTTTTCTATCCCTTCTCCAGCCCATAGCCTTTTTCTCTTCTGTGTGGAAGAAATGAGGGAGANTTTTCAATAAACAGCTCCCTAGTTTGACAATCTAAGCTGTTTACAGTGACTTTTAATAGCTATCTATCAATAGCTCATCTTTTCAAGCAATTTAAAAGTCACACAGGCATATATGTCACTCAACTTGTATTACAATCATCTACTGTGAGTTATAAAGCACTGAAATTTTCCTATGAGACAAAACATCTAATACAGTAAAAGTCTAATTTAGTTTGACTAAACTATCAACTTCATGCAATGACTCATTAAGTCATGGTAAGAGTTAGTGTGCAGCCTGGAGGAGTAAACCCAGGTTTGTTAACCAAGCAGTTCTGCATCCAAAATTCTGCCTGTACANCAAAATGAGTTCCCATTTGGCCAATGAAGATTTTTTGTCATTTTTAAGAAATATTTCAAATCCGTCCAGCTTCTGAAGTCTTCAGAAATCAGCTATATTTACATATATATATACACATACACATCTTTTGAGATGTGTTTCATTGTAAAAGCTGAATGTATCAGGAAAAACAGTTACTTTTGATCTCTCATGCATCCATTAAAATGCAAATAACCTTTCAAAATGTACTTCTTTGCACAGCTTTTTCAAACTTCTGATAACCTTTCAGGTATGCAGTCTTTTTCTATCCCTTCTCCAGCCCATAGCCTTTTTCTCTTCTGTGTGGAAGAAATGAGGGAGATGCTACAATCCGTTCCAGTGCTGCTCAGTTGATGCATTTGCTAATTAGTGTATGAACCATCCTCCGAGAGCAATATTTAATTACTGCAGTTATTTAGGTGATACCATGAGATCCCAGCCAAGCCTCAAATATTTTTAAAATTACCCAGGTAACATTTTTTTTCTTAATTATTCGCCCACTCCTTCTGAAAAGCAAAGTCTCTAAATTAAAGAAACGCGGTGGATGAAATGTTATTTTTTGCCACTATCAGCAAAAAGATTTTCCTCTATGAGGTTCTGTCAAATAAAAAGCTTAGTAGGCCATTAATGGCCATGACCTGTGGCAGCCTTGTTGTACTGTGTAACTGAATTATTTCCCTTTCTAAATCTCCAAGCGTGCCACTGAGAATGCTAGCTCAGCATATATAGTAAACAAATCACCAGTCACCCAACAACTATTGTACCGTCTGCCTCCAGAATGAAAGATCTCTTCACTAGCTTGAACTTTTGGACCTTGAATTTGACCCTGTCTGAGCTTTTGTTATGTTAACAAATGATTTTGATGGTAAAGCTGTGAATCTACATATAGGACTGGTGAGGGATACACATTAATAAGGAATTACTTAAGTAAATCAGACCTAAGCATGCAAGCTCTCTAAATTAATATCCTTCTCACCCTTCTGTATTATCACTGCAGCTTTAATTTCTCCCTTCTTCTCCACAAATCCATTTATATTGATCACATCAGTGCTTTTGGCAATTTATTACAGATTTCTAGTGTTCTTTGCATGAAATAGCTCTGCTGGAATTCCTGTTTACTTCTAATTTCAGTTTGTTTCCACTGTTTTTTCAAACAGCAGGTTACAGTTAATTAAAGTAATCAGAAAACAGATACATTTAGTACAGGAAATGTTTATAAATTGATACCTTTTTTTTCTTTAGCAATGTTTTGAAACTGTATGTTATTAATAAAGTTGCACAAATAATTACCCTAAATCTCATATTCAGGTAATTACAAAAATAAAATTAACATCTGTTATTATAAATGCATAATGCCAAGTCATAATGTGCAGGTTAGGGGTTAACACAAGCAAATTGGACACGGTACATAACACAAAATAAATTATTGTATGGTAGTGCAATTACATCCTGACCATTATGTTGATTATAATTTATATCAATTCAATAATTAAAGAAAACAAGCTCTTCCTTTGGTTTCCTATTCAGATGCTTCTGCATTCTAAATTATTCCATGTCAGCTAGCATGGTACTGGACCATAAGTCTGACAGCAGTGCACGGTGACATTATTCTTAATATGCAAAATAAAGCTTAGTCTATACGCTAGATTTGAAAGAAATGTTTTGTTAATTAAATTGGATCAAAAGTAAACAAGATAGAGTTAAACAGGTCATAGGAAATCCACTTGTTGACCGTCCAAAGACTTAAATTAAACATTAATTACCTTAAAAATACTGATCTAAAATGTTGCTTTAAAATGTATTTGCTGCAAAATTAAATTAGAATGGGATAGATTCTCTGAGGACAATCCTAGTAAAAAAAAAAAAAAAACACAAAACAAACAAACAAAAAAAAAACACAACAAAAAAACCCACCCCACACAAAAAATCCCAACCACAACAACAGAAAATCCAATCATATAAAAACATGTCTGAAAATAACTTTTAGAGTTATTTTATGCCTTGCCTTTCAGTAAACTACAATCTTATCTATATTTCCTATATAGAAAGAGAGAGATTTTTAAGAACAATTTAGATACTGGCAGATATATTCTGACATGGGCTGACAGTGAGTATGAAGAAGTTTTACCAGGACATCAACTGAGTAGTCCTCTCTACCATCACATTTAGAAGGTTCATCTCAATATGTAACCTCTCTTCATTCTGCAGATAAAGTCAGTTACCCTTTGTTTTCTGTATGAAGAATGGAAGCATTGTCAATGTCCTCATTATAATCCTCTTCACTAGGATAGTAAAGACATAAGAGAGGCAAAGTTTATATGGAGAGGCAATGTCTTTTTAGACTGATATAGTGGGAAAAAAAAACAAACTTTGGAGCACTGTATTCCTTTATCAGGTCTGAGAAGTAGCAGAAATATCTAGACCTAGTAGAGATTGGACAGACGTGTTCTTGTTGCTTCCTTCAGAAATTTCTACCTTGTCTAGAAAATTCTTTAAATGCAGTAGCAGAATTTTATGAATTTGATCCAGTCACATCAACACTGAGGAAACCTGAATAAACAAGCATTTTCTCCCACATCTTTGGATTTGTCTCTATTATTAGTATGTTCTGACTCATGTTTTGTAACAGTAGTACGTTGACACCTTAGTTTATATTTCAATATTTCTCTCTTTGGTGTTTTCACCTTTTCAGATACTCACCCACAGTTTCATTTCTAATTTCCTATGTGGAACTCTGAACTCATCTTCACTGTTATATTTTCAAAATAATCTAAGTCACTCAGGGTTGTGATCTTATTCTTCAACATGCTTTCAGGTTCTCCCAGCTTCCTAATATCCACAGATCTTATAAGTGCACAGGAAAGCATGCTGTATCTTTTATAGCTGAAATTAAAACTGTTGGCCAGAATGTAATCAACAACATGGACTTACTTGATATATCCTGTGCAATCACTTATTAACTGTATAGTGCAGGCTTTTTCAATCATATTTTTTATAGTGATTTCATCTCTATCTGCACTTCCTACCAAGAAGGTGTTGTAAGTAGTTCATTCCATTTCTAGAGTGGTTTTGTTTGTTTGTTTGTTTCCCCAGTGTTTTCCATTAAATCATTGAAACAGTGTTTAGTGATCTACAAAATGTTTTCTTGGATGTTAAAGGTCCACAGAGCAAAAAATGTGTCCATTACTGATCTAAGCCACTGGTGGCCAATGTGGGATTCATATACAAGATTCTGGTATAGCTCTTCTCGGAGTCCTTTCCCATGAATCCCGCTGTAAAGGGACACAGACAAATGACCCTGGCCTGAGGTTAAGCTAACTGAGCAGATCAGGAGAAACCACTGGACATGACAGAAGTAATTGCTGAACATAACAAATACCAAAGTGATGAACTGGCAAGAAGTTAGCAGGAGTTGCAGATAGAGCCATGAGGAAACTAATTACACCAATGATTAATGGCAGGGGGAGGGTGGAATTTCACAGGTGACAAAATGGCAGTACTGGGGACAATTCAGGGTGTGGAGTCTTGCAAGGCCAGAATTACCTAGGTAGCCTTACCCTTGAGGAAATTCACAACATATTCCTGTGGTACTTGGCTGCAAATAAACTTAAAGCAGAGTTTCTGCTGACAAAAAGAAAAGGACTTGTACCTCAGCATTGCTGTCAATTTCAGTCACCTCCATATCACAGTAATGAGTGAAGGTACAGAGGGCTGTACGACAGCATTCATTCTGCTGTAGACAAGTGGTCATATAAGAGCAGGATTATTCAGTGCTGTATTCGCACTAAAGTACAGCATCAAAATTGAACTGAAGTGCTTAGGGATTGTCTCCTTGCATGGAATCTGACAAAGTTTACCTCCGATGGCTCCAGCAATACTTTCTCTTTGTGGTTTGAACAGCCTGCAGAGGTTGAGCAAAACACATTCTGCCATGGAAATGCTGGAGTGAGTCCAGAGAAAGGCAAGGAGGCTGATGAGGAGCCTGGAGAGCAAGTCTTACAAGGAGCAGCTTAGGGAACTGCAGTTGTTCAGCCTGCAGAAAAGGAGGCTGAGGGGAGACCTTATCGCTCTCTACAGCTACCTGAAAGGAGGTCGTAGGGAGGTGGAGGTTGTTTTTTTCTCCCAAATAACAAGTGATAGGGTGTGAAGAAATGGCCTCAAGTTGCACCAGGAGAAGTTCAGGATGGATATTAGGAAAAAAATCTTCTCTGAAATGGGTTATGAAGCATTGGAACAGGTTGCCCAGGGAAGTGGTTGAGTCATCATTCCCGGAGATATTTAAAAGACGTGTAGACGTAGTGCTTAGGGACATGGTTTCATGATGGTTTTAGAATCATAGAATCATAGGGTTGGAAGGGCCCTCTGGAGATCATCTAGTCCAACCCCCTGCCAGAGCAGGGCCACCTTAGAGCAGGTTACACAGGAACCCATCCAGGCAGGTTTTGAATGTCTCCAGGGACGGAGACTCCACCACCTCCCTGGGCAGCCTGTTCCAGTGCTCTGACACCCTCAAGGGAAAGAAGTTCCTCCTCATGTTTAGGTGGAACTTCCTGTGCTCAAGTTTGTGCCCATTCCCTCTTGTCCTGTCACTGGGCACCACTGAAAAGAGCCTGGCCCCATCCTCCTGACACCCACCCTTTCAGTATTTATGAGCATTGATAAGGCTTATCACTAGACTTAACACTTTTGGCAGTGTTAGTTCTCTTCCAAACTAGATGATTCTATGATTCTATCTCGACAGTAATGACTGAAATGTAGTGTGGGAAAGTGACGTTACAGTTCCAGTGCTCCTTGGGCAGTGCTAATGAAACTGGAGCACACAGAGGACAATCACCTGAGCTCATTTGCTATGCATTGGAGTGAGTCCAGAGAAAGGCAAGGAGGCTGATGAGGAGCCTGGAGAGCAAGTCTTACAAGGAGCAGCTTAGGGAACTGCAGTTGTTCAGCCTGCAGAAAAGGAGGCTGAGGGGAGACCTTATCGCTCTCTACAGCTACCTGAAAGGAGGTCGTAGGGAGGTGGAGGTTGTTTTTTTCTCCCAAATAACAAGTGATAGGGTGTGAAGAAATGGCCTCAAGTTGCACCAGGAGAAGTTCAGGATGGATATTAGGAAAAAAATCTTCTCTGAAATGGGTTATGAAGCATTGGAACAGGTTGCCCAGGGAAGTGGTTGAGTCATCATTCCCGGAGATATTTAAAAGACGTGTAGACGTAGTGCTTAGGGACATGGTTTCATGATGGTTTTAGAATCATAGAATCATAGGGTTGGAAGGGCCCTCTGGAGATCATCTAGTCCAACCCCCTGCCAGAGCAGGGCCACCTTAGAGCAGGTTACACAGGAACCCATCCAGGCAGGTTTTGAATGTCTCCAGGGACGGAGACTCCACCACCTCCCTGGGCAGCCTGTTCCAGTGCTCTGACACCCTCAAGGGAAAGAAGTTCCTCCTCATGTTTAGGTGGAACTTCCTGTGCTCAAGTTTGTGCCCATTCCCTCTTGTCCTGTCACTGGGCACCACTGAAAAGAGCCTGGCCCCATCCTCCTGACACCCACCCTTTCAGTATTTATGAGCATTGATAAGGCTTATCACTAGACTTAACACTTTTGGCAGTGTTAGTTCTCTTCCAAACTAGATGATTCTATGATTCTATCTCGACAGTAATGACTGAAATGTAGTGTGGGAAAGTGACTTTACAGTTCCAGTGCTCCTTGGGCAGTGCTAATGAAACTGGAGCACACAGAGGACAATCACCTGAGCTCATTTGCTATGCATGATGCATTTCACCTTGATTTTATTCCAATAATGCAATGAGGCATATTAAGGGATTTTTTTTATTTTACAGAAAAACTCTACAGCAGTATGGAATGTTACGCTACTTAACCTGCCTGCTACAGCACACTATACAAATAAGCAAAGGAATGGTCTTGAATTTAATCTTATTTTAATTATTCATAAGATATTTGACTTAATTATTAACACTGCAACAAGCATAAAAATGTTAAATTTCACAAGCTCTCAACATTTATTTTATATATAGATAAGTAACCTGTAGACTGAAGTCCGTTTGGGGGTTTTGGTTTCTTTGTGTATTTTTTACCAGGGGAAATAAGGAATAAGGAAGTTGTACCCTTGGCAGAGGAGGATCAGGTCAGGGTATATTTAAGCAAACTGTACACACGTAAGACCATGGGCTGTGATGGGATGCACCCATGAGTGCTGAGGCAGCTGGCAGATGTCACTGCAAGGCCACTCTTGATAACCTTTTGTTGATCATAGCAACCGGGAGAAGTTCCTGAAGTCTGAAGGAATGTCAATGTTACTCCTGTCTTCAAGAAGGAGGACACAGGGAACTACAGGCCAGTCAGCCTCACCCTGATCCCTGGGAAGGTGATGTAGAACTAATCCTGGAAACCATTTCCAGTCACACAAAAGACAAGAAAGTCATCAGGAGTAGTCAGCATAGCCTAATCAAGGGGAAGTCATGGTCAACCAACTTGATAAACTTCTATGATGAAACAGCTAGCCTGGTAGATGAGGGGAGAGCAGTGGATATTGCCTACCTAGACATCAGTAAGGACTTTGACAGTGTGTCCCATAAAGCAGTTGAAAAGGGCATTCAATTTCTTCATTTAAGAAATATTTTTTTAGTTTGCTCAGCTGGATACAACTGTAGTATAAGTCCTTGTCTGACAAGATAACACATACCACTTTGTAGTTGCATTACAATCTTACTGTTTCCTTCTTGTCTGTTAGTACCGAAAAGGTAGGACAGATGTCATCAGTCTTCTGCATGGTCTTTTGAAAAACATTGACAACTTTGTAGCAACATGAAGAATAGCGATATTTTCTGGATTTATATCAAAACTTTTCCCAATTAAGGAATCTAGAATATATGAAAACATCTTCTCTTAACCGTCTCATATTTCAGTTTGTACAAGAAGCCTGCAAATAGGTGAATTAAAGTATGTTGCCACTATCAATGAAGCCATTAGAAAAATCAAACCAAGTGGAACAAGAGAACAACCTGTTTCCCAGACTATAGCACAAGACTTAAGACATCCTTTCTGAGATGCCTCAGAATTACTAATATTAAAGGCAGTCACATTTCAGTTTCTGTTGTAGAAAGTGAAACCGAAAACTGAATAATACAAGGAAAGATAATTCAGCACTTGCTGTAATATGTTTCTTTTCCTAATGGACCATTGTTTATTCCATTTCAACACTTTGATATACATTCTTATTTATATTTTATACTATTTATTTGATCACTGCTTTCTTAAGAGCAAAAGCATGGGATTAAACAAGTGATAAGCATCCAGATAAACACAGAAATCAGGCTGTTTTGTTTTTTTTTTTTTAACATTGTTACTAGTGTTAGTGTCCAAAAAGGATCTAGTCTTACATCCTTTAACACAATTTTTATTTTAGCTGCCAGCTGAAAAAAGCCCTCCTCAGTGATCTTTGTTCCCTGTATAAGCAACGTCCATTCAGTTGGCTGGATGGCCTTTGCTGGCCTTTGAAGTCTGAACTGGCCATGTAGGAAACTCACGTACCTATTATAGGCACGCTAACTTACTTAGACTTAGTCCCAGACCAGTTTTTTTCTTCGAGCAATTCAAAACGTGGTAGAGAAGAAAACCTGCTCCTGATCTTTTGATTACACTGGGAAATAATTGCTTTTTCTATTTACTCATGCAGCATTCCAGAGTTCTTTCCCTCTGTAAAGCCTCTGACAGAAAAAGACCACAAATTAGACAGCAGATGTTCTCCGACCTCCTCTGTCCACTCCTTCCGTCATAATAGCATAGATGTGCCAATTAGTGCTCTTAGTTACTAAACAAAGATACCCAAAGCACATTGTCAGAAAAACCTTTAACCAAGGTCTGGCTACTGAGCTGACACTGAGGTAGAAGAGGGACTGAGGCTGGAAAAATGTATTCCTCCTGGACCAGAGCAAAGGAGGGAGATGGCAGAGGAGTCTCTCTGCTGTAAGAGAACAGAGATAGCACTGAGCAGATGTGATTGTCCTTTCTGCTTCACAATCACCATCTACATAATCAGAACAAATACTGTTCTTTGATGGGTGTTCCCTGGCAAAGGCATTACCAAAGACTGGAGAAGGGAGATACCAAAGCAATGTTACACCCAACTTGCCATCTCCCCTGCTTTTTGTACCTTGCCTAAGCTATTTACTGGAATTTAGAGGTCTTTCCCAAGGCACTGGTACAGGAAAGCACTGTCCAGTGCAAACTGTGGGGCTTTATATAAGGAAATTATCATATAAAGAAAGTATTAATGAAGATGGCAATTGCTCCCAGCTGATTTTTAAAGGAAGAACTTCATACAGCTTCACAGCTAAAAAAAGGGGCTAAAAACATACAATATTTTAGCCATGAAAAATTGCTTTCAAGGAAAAGGTATTACATGGTAAAAGCTTAAGGTATAAAACAAATTGAACAGTAATCTGTTTAATTGTTAATTGTTTAATNATACCTAAAGGGGGAGTGTCAGGAAGATGGAGAGAAGTTGTTTTCAGTGATGACCAGTGATAAGACAAGGAGTAATGGATGTAAATTGGAGCATAGGAGATTCAAGAGGGATATCAGGAGGAATTTTTTTACTGTGAGAGTGACAGAGCACTGGAACAGGCTGCCCAGAGAGGTTGTGGAGTCTCCTTCACTGGAGACATTCAAAACCCGCCTGGACGCGTTCCTGGGTGATGTGCTCTAGGTGGCCCTGCTCTGGCAGGGGGGTTGGACTAGATGATCTTTCGAGGTCCCTTCCAACCCTATGATTCTATGATTCTATGATTCTATGATTGTTAACCTGGATCATATCAGCATGGTCCCATATTGAGTTCCATTAGTACAACTAAAGTGCTGGAAAAGGAACAGTGACAGTCTAGCTTGGACAGGAATATTCCCAGCAGGTGGCATTGGTGCAACCTATGATTGACATAATTATTGTGTGAATCAACAGATATTCGTATATAAACATTTCTTTTTGTCTGTGTAACAAGAATATTCCAACAGACTCTCCTGCATTTTAGCACACAAATCTTTAGCACACAAAAATATATAGCTGCACTGGTGAGGCCACAACTGGAATACTGTGTCCAGTTCTGGGCTCCCCAGTTCAAGAGAGACAGGGAACTACTGGGGAGAGTCCAATGTAGGGCAACAAAGATGGCTGAGGGATTGGAGCATCTCCCTTATGAGGAAAGACTGAGAGAGCTGGGACTCTTTAGCCTGGAGAAGACAAGGCTGAGGGGTGACCTGATTAATGTTTACAAGTATCTAAAGGGTGGGTTTAAGGAGGATGGAGACAGGCTCTTTTCAGTGGTTCCCAGTAACAGGACGAGGGGTAATGGGCACAAGCTGGAACATAGGAAGTTCCGATTGAATATGAGAAAAAACTTCTTTATGGTGAGGGTGGCAGAGCACTGGGACAGGCTGCCCAAGGAGGCTGTGGAGTCCCCTTCTCTGGAGACTTTCAAGACCCGCCTGGATGCAGCCCTGAGTAATGTGCTCTAGGCAATCCTGCTTTAGCAGAGGAGTTGGACTGGATGATCTCTAGAGGTCCCTTCCAGGTTTGAAATTCCGTGATTCTGTGATCTTCCCCTGTATTTTTCTTTCAGAAGTAACTTTACAACCTATGGAACAAGACTATCATATATTATATGGATTATATGGATTCCTCACTGGCATGGGGATATTGTTTTTCCCTAGTTCTTGTCCCAAAACAATCCTGAATTTATCTGTCACTGTAACCCCTACTAATCACTGTAGTTACTAACATGACAGCTTTGGGAGGTAATAGTTGATTAGCCATTGGTTGCTATTTTAAATGGGTATGTACAATGCAGTACCAGTACGTAGCCATCACAGTCAACATTGCCTGCCACTCCTTTACCATTGAGTCCACCATATTATTTAAATTCTTCATTAAATACACTACTTTGAATTTATATTGACATATGTACTAAAAATTGAGTGAACGTAACCTACAAAAACTGACACTAAATAAAATATTAAGTTTCAGCAAAAGCATGTTCAAGAATAACTGTACACTTAATGTCTCATGCAAACACTTGCACTGTTTATACTACTATGCAGTTGTGTAAAGATAGAATGAAAATACAGATCCTCCTGTCCTTGGGCCAACATAACTGCTGTAACATAAGGTACGTAGGCTACATTATTTGGCAGCACTATACTTTTATTTTTAGTACATGAGATCTCAGCATTGCAATGATTCCACTTTGGTCCATAGTCAATACGCTATGAGAAACACAAATCTTAGTGCTGAGTGCCCCGGTAATTTCTGGTTTCATCGTCCAAATATTGCAGAACTGTGGGAACTGAGGCTTATAGGCCTTGAAATTATTTTGATGGGATTTTAAACTCCATACTTATACAAAAAGAATGAAAAATAACCTTTCTTAAAATGAAACAAACTTGTGAATAAGAACGGCAGTAACACGTATTAAAAGTTATTATCCATGCATTTCCTTTGACTTGTGGAGTGCAATATTAACCAAGGTGACCCTTTTCACGTGTTACTTCTTCATTAATATCTGAATTAAAATTTACCTTATTCATTATCCTTTTTTGAAAAACACAGTGAGTGTAACTAATTTGGGACATTTTTTACTACAGTACATATTGCTTGATGAAATGATGTGTTAACCCGTCATACGACATGGTTTATATAATATATTAAGTGTGACAGGAGTAGCCGATGAAGAATATTTTCAATAGTTACTTTGGTTTAATTGTACACAAGTGAAATCATTCCTTGCAGAAGTACATTGGCATAAGAAATGTTTTTCTTTTTTCATCAAAGGCAAAATCATTCCTGTTGGTGGCTAGATGCACAAGAGAGAAAGAGGGGAAGCAGAAGACACAGGAAGCCTGCCTGGGAACTTTAGTTTGATGTATTGGCTATGTCCACACTAAGGAATACCTGTTGATGTTTCACAGTCCTTACCCCCTCATGCCAGGCAGAAACTCTCTCAGAGCGGACTGCTGATCCGTTCCTGATCTGCGTACACACACATTTCCTTTCAGGAGAAACAGAGTCTATAGAGAAGGATGAAGCATATCAAACCTGAAAATCACACTTTGATTATCCAGTTCAGATGTTCCTACTGAACTTGTAGGGATGGTCCGAAATTCCAGTGAAACTGTTTCTCCTCAGAACATGCTGATAGGATGAGGCTTAAAAAATGTGGTTTGATACCTAGGGTTAAAAAAAAAAAACGGGCTTTACTCCTGGATGGATGAAATGGTGAAAATTAGATCCCTATTCTGAATCACCTGCTAGAGGACCTGTTTTGAAATGATTCAGGGCAGTAGCCTGCATCAAGGTACATTAAAGGTACACTTGGTTTCCTGGGCTAAAGTGAGCATTTGTGAATACCAAGCCCTATCGTTCTCTTACTGACACTTGACTGGAGTTTCAGTGTAAAGGTGAAATTTTAATGGTGAATGTTCCATACTGTCCTACATCTGATACAATGGAAATTCGTTTTCAAGGAATCAAGTTCAAGTGGGGTAAAAACCCAACAACTAAATGCTTTCTTAAGAGGACGAAGAGTGCCAGAAAGGAGTTTTCTGGTTGTCANTTTGATCCCTTAGCTTTTATACTGAGCATGATGCGGATGGGATGGAATACCCTGTTGGTCAGTTTTGGGTCACCTGTCCTGTCCGCTCCTCCCTATAGGTGTGACCCCTCTGCGCTTCTCCGCTTCCGACCCTCTAACGGGACAAACAGCGAAGTTCGCCGACCTTGGTTGTTATAGCAATAAGTATAAGCAGGAGCCTCAGTGCATACCATTCCTTGGTATAATCAGGTCTTATCACTCGGAGAGTGAACACTGTCTGAACAATACACTGTTAATTTCAGACTTTAGTCAGTCAGACGAGGCCCAGCTAAAAAATAAAATTCCAAATTAGAAAATTGGTTCCATTTTACCTCAAACCAGGACACTGGTTTATTACCTTCTGCATGTTCGATGCCTAAGCTTTTGAGATCCTGTCTATTCTTTGAGGAAACACCCATCTAAGTCTGTTAGGTCTTCATGATGCAAACAAACCTGGCAACATAAAAACTCACTGTGCATGTTCTTTATATGAGAATGCATTGTCTTTATGAGGCATGGTATACCTCTGGCTTTTTCTTGCCTTGTGGACTATTTTACTTTGTTCTGGAAGAACAACTACCTAATGCTTTTTTTGCCTTAGGATCCCCCTCACAGGTCTAAGTATCCACTGTTGAGGGGAGGGAGAGAGCAGGGGATGGGAGGAAGGAGACTGAGCTTTTTTTGTTAACTTGCTTTCTTCAAGCATTACCGCTATTATGCTTTTAAAAGTCATTAGTGTTATGAGAGACACCATTATAAAACAAAAAAATGTGTGATGGTAACTGTGCCATTAAGGCCTCTAGTGGAACATTAATTATTGATCTTTGCCTCAAAAACATCAGAATGTTGTATTAGAGCTGCAATGAACTGTTCACCTTACAAGCGTTCAACGGAACTATGTCATTCAAAGGTGACAAGGTTTAGCTCTGCTACTATATTCAGAGCACTCTGAAGACTGCAATAGAATTGCAAACACAGCCAAACCTGCCTATCAGAAATAGGATATTTGACACAAATAACCTTTTTGTTGGACGGGACGTTTTTTAACTCATTCTCAGTTTCTTATTCCTTGCTCTTCTGAGTTCCCTTACTTCCTGCAAACCATGGTTTTAGTGATAAGGGCCTGGCAGAGGGTTTATCACTCTTCTTAAGAGAGTGGTGCTGCAGTCAGTTCTTTTGATATCATTCAAGGATGAAAGAGTCTTGCAGGTAAAATCCCAGATTTACAAGCCAGTAGCCCTCCCTGGTAGGTGTTCTACCACAAATAAATAGTGGTCTCCCTGCTGTGATAGGGGCTGAGATAAGTACACATGTGGCAGAACACTGTTCAAAACCAACCACTGGGAGAAAGCAAGGCCTCTTCCTCCTGCAGTGCCACCAGCAAAGCCTCTCTCCTTGGTTTAGCAGGAATTTTGAAGTTTCCTTCATTAATTTGAGCTACTGAAGAGTTACAGCCTTGCTGATAGAGAAACTGTCTCGTGTGTTGTTTTATCATGTGGTGTCACGTAGCACAGTCATCCTCCTCTAGTCCCTGCTATTCATAAGAATATGCCTTACTTTTAGCATTAGTGACTGACATGTGGTAGGACTAGAAAAGTACCTTAAGTGGATCTTCTAATCACCTGTGACTCTGCCTAATTTTGCTTAACCCCTTTTCCTCTGTCCCCCTCATTTCTGTCTCTTACAGAAAGCACAGGATATTCATTTCTCTCTTCTATTAAGTTCGTGCTGACTTTGAGAGAGCATCTTTCCACTTCTGGCCTTTCTTAAACCTAACAGACTACAGACTGTACTTTTCACATTCACAGAAGTATAGGGTGGAGAGGTCATTTTTCAAACAACACTTTTCTTACTGTAATTGCCTTTTGTCTGTCATTTTTCGCCTTGCTGATGGCCATTAAAACAGGACTGACTGACTGATGTGGTGATGTTGGTCAAACCTGGCCCTACAGATGACAGCTTGAGCCTGAGCAGGTGAGGAATCAGTCCATGAGGCTGGCAGATTAATTCTCTTAATGTTAGCATCCTCAAATTACAACTGCTCTGTCTTGAGACAGTGCTGCTGCTGCAGAGTGTGGCAGGTTTTCAGACAAATCACAACAACCCACGGTGATAGAGAATCTAGTTCTGATAATATGCCAGGATGAAAGCATCTAGATTAGATTGAAAATCCTAAGGGAAATTAAATCACAGATATATTAATCTATAAAAAGATAATCCTTGCCCCTAAAAGGAATTTCCAACTCTGTGTCACCTGCACAACCAAGGTTAAAGGTTCAGATTCTGGTGGGTTGTTTTTTTCTTTCGGCATCTTCATGACTGCTGAGTAAGGAGTAGGTAAATCTTTGTTCCAGAGGCTCTCCAAGAGGGCAAGAAATGAGCACAGGGAGGGAATGCAAGATCCTTAGATCCTGAACTATACGAATAAATTATATGAGGCATCAGCTATAGATTGTGAGCTATCTGAATCAACCACATCACAGCAGAACAGATGTACTCCTTAGGTGAGACTGCTGTGTTCTGTCAATGTAGCTATGTTGGAAAAAAAGTCTACGAATATAAAATCCCACTTCCTGACTGGTACAAGCTGGCAAATTCTCTCTAATGGATACAGCTATGTCAGCAAACAAGAGGTTTTTCTCAGCTTGGCCTAAGACCTGACAAAGGTGACGTGGCTTTATGAGCAAAGCTCTCCTTTTGCCACATTTAAAGTATCTCAGCTAGGGAGCTCTGTCAACATTTGTAAACATGGTATATAGTGAACAAAATCTGATACGTAGATACGGGCATGTTACGCAGCTTACTAACAACCGCACAGAGGGCATACATGGGGAAAATGGAAAAAAATCCAGAATTCATTAGGCACTGGAAAGGAAACACAAAAGACAAAGAGGGACTTTCCAGCTACTCTAACACTTGTCACATTTAATTTCATGATCTCTGGTATCATCCACAGGACATATAATTGTATGATGAAGGAAAGTGAGATAAGCTTGCTATTACTTTTTTTCTAGATTCTGCTATTGTAACTCTGAAATAGCATGATGACTTAAATGCAGAGTTTCACTAAAAGTTATTTCAAAATTGAAAGTATTCACTAGCTACCACACAAAAATGATATCAGAATTCATTTGCAAGGATTTAAATCTTCCATCTGTAAATTGACAGTTAAATCCAGCTCAAGCTGAAAGCAGCCAACTGCCATCTGATGACTGTTCAATGCACTGTGTAAAATTACTTTAATTCGTTGTTGGACAATACCCAAATAAAAATATGCATCTTGTCCAACCCAGTGAGTGACACTATTACTGATGGTATCACCATTAAATCTTGTGTCCCCTTAGACAGCTACTCCAGCAACTGGCCTTTTGCCTACTGAAACTGAAAGGCATCAAAGTTATAACAAATCATCTATGTCCCCATTAGTCTCTACAGTTGTGGCTGTACTGAGCATCACTGCCTTTATTGGAGCTCTGTGCAAATTTAAGCCTTGTCCACATGAAGCATGTTAAGTGGGCAAGCATTGGTTTGTGTTTTAGGTCCAGTCTAACACACCCAGTACCCAGCCAAATTCCAAGGGAAGCAACCGTTTAAATGAAGATGATGCATTTAAAAAGAAGCATATTTAATTACTGGGCAGTCTGCCATACCTTGAACAAGTTTCCACTCTTGTACTTGTTCACCCTGCCTGTGCTCAGAAACTGGGACTTGTAATATCGATCCACAGTAACAAACAGAAAATAAGCAAATTCAATGTTTCTACAAGCCTAGCAAAATCCCTGAGACTTCCTTAATTTTACCAGTATTTAGTGCTTAGAATAAATCACAGGTAACATTTCAGAGTTTCCATATAAGTTTCAAAAATAAGGCCTAAATAACATTTCAGCATAAACTTCAACATGTATCTACCTATGCATTTAGTAGCCTAATCTTTAACAATGATGCTTTGCTCCTTTGAAAGACCTAACAATACTGCTATAATATAAAATAGTTTAGAATAAAAAAAAATAAATACATTAAAAAAATAAAAAATAAAATGCCCACTCCACTACCTCATACCCACTAGTGGGATCTGAACCAATATTAACTAAATGTTAAAAGTACATTTTTCAAAACAGTGATGCTGACTTCTCTGCCTTTGTAGTGAGTGCCATGTTTATTCTCCAAAATACAAACCAGAGAGCTGTAAAACGATTTCCCTTAAAAAAATGAAACGTACACTTTCTAATCTAAAAGTCTCTAAAAAATAACGTTCCCCAATACCTCCGAAATGAAAAGGTTTATTCTTGTACTAAGATTTTAACCCTCCTATATAATACTTAAAGTTATAATCTAATTTAAAAACAATCTTCTTCCCACTGGATTTACTCTACTTTCAAGCAAGTGGTATTTACTATCACCAACACGTATTTATTTAATGTTTTACTACAATTTAAAAGATAAACACTACCTGAAAACACTATTGTTTTTTTTTGTTCTCTAGGAAGTGGTAATTTATAGGCTTCTTCAGATTTTGAATTCTGGAGCCATAGTGGCCTCTATTGTTGTCATATTAGAATAGCAAGTTATCACGAGTGTAGTAAGTAAACTACCTTTAGACATTTTTCATTCTTTGACAATACATGACAATAGTTCTTGTAAATCCACCCATCACCATGGCTCCAACCTACAGACAAACTTTTAAAGACATTCCTGTGATAATTACATCCTCATGAATTCATATAACATAAGATCTGTCAGAGGCAGGCTAAGCTTTGCTGTCAAGTGAAACTGCATTCTGCTTTGAAAATTACAGAGGATGCAAGGCCCATACTCAGTGTGCTGAGAATATCAGGAAAGTCACAGAAACTAAAAGCAGTTTTTTCTTTTTGCTAATCAAATGATTGCTTGTGTGGAGATGAAAAATGAAACTTTAGCCATCAACAAATGTTGATTAGACCTTAGCTTTTACTGTAGATTTTTCCAGTGATATAAAGACCTCCATTAATAGAAAAAATGGCTACTTTTTCCAAATGCAGTTTGGCCAAACTTAAAATATACAGTATAAATCTGCATTTGAGACTGTGTCTCTCTCTGTCCACCGACTGTTCGAGAAACCCAGACAGTTCCTTTAGATAATACATCTAGGTTTTAGATTAATAAAGTTAGGCAAGATGTACGCCGCCCTAACAGATTACATATGAGGCCAGTTTACAAAAAAAACAACATAATAGTTACTCCATAAAAATGCCCAAATGCAATTTATGTCAACACTTTATATACCAGAATGAGGTTTTCATTATGGAAAAGTTGAGTAGTATCTAATTAATATCAGGTTTTGCCCAACACTATCAGCAGAGAATTAAAATGATGCACTGAATTTTAGCTCTATGAAGTATTAAAGTCTGCTATTAAATATTCTATTGAGAATAGACTAAAACTCAACTCCCTTGTTCCCTTTCCCCTCAGGAAGCATGACTGATCTTCCTAATTCTCACTACTACAAAGTGATTTATATTCCGTGTGATTAACATCATATGACAAATTTGTTTCCTTTCCCAATTTTTGAGCCAAAAATAATCTCCATTAATATACTCTTGAACCTGTGAAAAAAAGAAGCAGTCTTTTGCACAAAAGAATGGGACTAGATGTTTTAAGGTTTCATTCTTTACAGCATCAAATGCTATTAATATTCGGGGGGAAATTAATATGAATTAATATAATAAATAAAGATCTACGTAATCACATATCTGCAGTAAAGTGTGCCTATATTTTTTAATTGAAATTTGGAAAAAAAATAAAAAGAAAAAATATTTCTTGATATTACAAGCTTTAAAATTGAGTACAATGGGCTTTTTTCATCAGTAGCCAAGGACGTGATGAATGAACCTTGGGTAACATGAACATACAACTTAGAAAGGAGACAAGCTAGTACAAAGTAATCGAAGATGTTGAGAGATCATTGTTCTCATATTTCAGTGACTTTGCAGATAATGGATACGGTACATGCACCATAAATGGGCAACTTGATTCATGATCTGGGCAGATCACTCTGCCAATCTCATATTTTATGTGGCTGCAAAGCTGCCAGTTTTTTGTTAATTCCAGACTGTGAACTATTCCAGCTGCTACTTCCTTGACAACCCTTTGTCAGCACAATTAATAACAATCAGCCAGGAGGTGGAAATTGAACACAGCAAACTTACGTGTATGAAGTACTTCCCTTTCACAGATGTTTGTTCCCTTTCAGGTATCAGTGAAGAAAAACATTAAATAGCTTCTAATGGTAAGACTAACTGGAAGAATTAGTCAGCAGTGGTGCTTTGTATATGTCAAGGTATATGTTGCCTCCTGTCAGTGCCTTCCTACTTACCCTGAAGAAGGATGATATTAGGTAGTTAGATGGTTCAGTAGAAATGGTTAATTTATTAAACAATTAGAATTACTTAAATAAGCACTGGGGCTGTCTCCTAAAAAGTTACTTTTTCCTTGGCCTTCCAAGATTTAGTAGATGTGACAGAACCACAGAACAGCCCAAGCTGAAAGGAACCTCAAAAGATCATCTAGTCCAACCATTTGTGGGAAAGGGAACCTAGATGAGATTATCTAGCACCCTATTCAATTGCATCTTGAAAACCTCCAGTGATGGGGACTCTGCCACATCCCTGGGGAGGCTGTTCCATTGAATGATTTCTTTCACTGTAAAAAAATTCTTTCTTATATCATGATGAAACCTCTCCTGGTACAACTTGTGTCCGTAGCTCTATGTCTTCTCCATGTGGTTCCTTATGAAAAGAGAGCCTCTGTCCTCTTTGCAGTTGCCCTTTAAGTCCTGGAATACTGTGATGTTGTCCCCTCTAAGTCTTCTCCGTGGAAAAAAGACTTTATTCCTTCCCTCTCTCCTCATAGAGCAGGTTCTCCAGCCCTTTGATCGTCTTCACGGCCCTCCTTTGGACCCTCTCCAGTCTGCATCTGTCTTGAATTATGGGGACCAGAACTGGACACAATACTACAGGTATAGCCTGACAAGTGTTGAGTAGAGTGAGATGATGATGTCTCTATCTCCGCTATTAATACCCCTGTCGATGCAGCCCAGGATCCAGTTTGCCATCATTACTGCAGTGGCTCACAGCTGACATGTTTATGTTGTTGTCTACCAGGACCCTCAGATCCTTTTCAACAAGACTGGTCCCCAGACACACAGATCCTTGCCTGTACTTGGATTGTTTGGTTATATCATCCCAGGTGAAGGACATGTCTTTCTTAAACTTCATACTGTTCTTGTTAGCCCACTCCTCCAGCCAGTCCAGGTCTCTCTTTAAGATGGGTCTGCTTTCTGGCTTGGCCACCTCAACACTCAGTTTAGTGTCATCAGCAAATTTGATGAGGGTGCCTTCAATCCCATCATCCAGACGATTTATGAAGATGTTGAACATTGTGGGGCCCAGTATCAATCCTGGCAGGGAGGGAGGCCAATTTGTGACAGGTTGTCAGCCTGAGTAAAAACCATTACAAGAAAGGTTGAATTACAAGAATGTCCATCTTTAAAATGTTTGTAGAGTATGTTGAGCAAATAATATTTTTTTCTGATGATATAATACCTTTTCCTCACTGTAGCAGTTGGAAATGCTACAGTAGAGATGGTGTGGTGACCTGATTTTAGATACGCATAGACTTTTCTTCTTTTTTAATTCAGTTGAAACAGAACTTTTGAATACAGGATTTAGTAAAAGGACTCTTTTTTTTTTTACTGAAATTAACAAGTTTGAGAAACATGGAGGTATAATTTTCTTTTAAAAGCATTAAGTAAACTTTTTTTGCTTTTTAATCCATCTTCAGACTTCTAAGTCTGTGTTACTCAACACGAAGCATCCACATAGCTCTCATTACCCCCAGGTCTTCATTTGGAGCACAAAGGCAGAGCTGAGTTCTAATGCAACTTTGTACTTTCGATGTTCAGAGGCTGATAGAGGTTGTCCATCTTTCTCCGAAACTCACAGCATCCTTAGGGTTCTGTTTGCCATTCTAATAGCAGAATTAAGAAAAGGCAGATGGTAAGAGAAAGAATTAGAGCTGGAAGCAGCTGTTATGAAATCTGCTTTGAGAATACAATTGCTTATATAGACTTACTCAGAAAAAGCCAAAAAAGGAAAACATATTTTTCACCCTGGCACAGAAGCTGGTGTTGCTGCTATAGTCAATGTAACTGTACTGCTTAGAAAAATGCATATTAGAAATTGCATCATCAATGACAACATGAAAAGGGACAGAAATACAAATTAACATAAAAGTCTCACTCATTCTACCATAAATCTTGAAGCAACTGGATTTATGCCAATTAAACATAACGTTGCTATAGAAATAAGTTTTCGCTTTTAAAATGTTTAAGCCTTGAGCATTCTTATCGATACGCTATCTTACAGTGTTGCTGGGGATAGCTGATAAAGGCGCTGACAAATCAATGTGAGGGTGGTGACTGAGAAAATCAAAAGCAATATTGTCTATATCGGATAAAGCCACATTTCCAAACCGCTGTCCTAGAGTGATCCAACATCTTTCCTATTTTATGTCCCATATCAGCATGAGCAATGGAGCTGTCTCAAAATGTAGTAATGCTGTTAGTGACATCTCATGCAGACAAGTACTTCAGCGTGCACAAATGCAATAGAAATTATATATACAGTCATAGAATCCTGCCCATAGCTGAGATCTGGCTTGTAGACCACAGGCTGGACCACTCTGATTTACCTAGGCATTACCAAAATGCCCATTCCCTGACTTAATCAGCAATATAAAACTTCACACAGTCAGTTACATCATAGGCATGACTGGGAACAGAGATGATATGGGTGAGATTCAGTTGTCCAAGCAGAGCTTACAAAATAAAGTGCCAGGGAAGGAGATCAGGGAGGAACAAGGGTGTGCACAGGTTCACCAAGCTGCACCAGCTGGTGATCAGAAGGCCATGGGAGGCTCCTGAGAGGGGTATTGGGCAGGCAGAGGGTCCATCTGTTGGTATCTGGGGGATCCTGTAAATGTGGAGAGCCTGTGTGCCAAGTGTGCAAGTGCTGCCTGTTTGCAGCAAGCACCATGCTGGACTGTCTGGCAAGTAGGGGACCCATGGGGCAGGTAAGAGGGATCCGGGCAGGGGTATCAGGTGGGCAGAGGGGCTGTGCCTGTGTGCAGGGGATCCACGAATGTGCGTGTCCTTGTGAACCTAGGGAATGTCTTGTGCATGCTGTCAGTACCAAGCTACAGCACTAGTGAATCCTACACGTAGATGCTGTTTAAGGAAGCACCTTGTCTGTGCAGTCAGTGTAGCCAGCCTTGTCAGTGTCCTGTGTGTGTCTGTGTGCCTGTATCTCTGGGATATGCACTTATCTTCCTTACTGGTCGAACTGGTAAACAGTTCAGCCTGGGACCACTCCCCTGGGTCTCTGAGCCCCTGGTTCTTCAAGCTCCCAGGCTGGGCTCCAGCAGGTGGGCAGGAGGAAACCCTGGGCGTGGAGCTGCTGCAGGCAGCAGCCACTTACAGCATCATTTAAAACACACAATCCCAGAAGCTCTTTTGTGATCTGAAAGAGCTTGAAGCATCTAACTTGAAATGTTGGCTCCCGTACCAGAATATGGGCAAGAACAAGCTGCACAGCCTGTTACTGAGCTGCAAAACCTTCTGGAAACTAACAGTAGAGGGAGTGAGGTGGTTAATTCAGTAGATCACTTTCTCAGTATGACTCATTAGAAAATGAGAGTTCTTGGCAATTTAAAAGCTTTGGATATTTTTTCCCTTGGATGACTTGTGAAATAGAGGTTGAAGCCAGAGCTTGACAGATTGTACAGAATACAATCTCTTCCACAGCCTGACCTAGCTGGAAGTGTCCTGCTCACAAGGACACACACATTCAAGCCTAGTTCAAGTCAAATATGTACGATTTGGGTTTTTTTTCATGAAAATATTGTCCTTAATTCAAAAAACACTCCTCTAACCTTTTGTCATATTATTCTCAGTATTCAAGGTATTCACAGACAGCAAATATATCATAGCTCAGCCTGCACTGTGCTGCTCTAAAAAAATTGATTTCTTCTACTCCCCCAGGTTGTCTAATCTAGTGAGAGATTTGTCAATCCTGTCTTGAACCCAGAGGTTCAATTTATCATTCTTGAAAATAACTGACTAGACAATATCAATATCATACCATTATAGTTGCTTTTTCCTTCTTTACTGTAAATATCTCTTCTGACACAATTTAGATTTTAATTGGCCATTTGCATGCTTGAACCACAGCACTCTCAGTTACTAATCTACACGTTTGGTCTACTCTTTATACTCTGCTTCTATTTTCCCTTGAGGGGCTTACTGCACAAATGTTGTTATTAATGCTGAAGTGCATCACATCACTCTGTGTTACAACTTTTCATCTCAAAGTAAGATGAGTATACAGTAAGTTTGTAGATGACACTAAACTAGGTGGGTGTGTTGATCTGCTGGAGGGTAGGTTGGCTCTGCAGAGGGATCTGGACAGACTGGATCAATGGGCTGGATCAATGGCATGAGGTTCAGCAAGGCCAAGTGCCGGGTCCTGCACTTGGGTCACAACAACCCCAAGCAGCGCTACAGGCTCGGGGCAGAGTGGCTGGAAAGCTGCCCAACAGAAAAGGNGTACTTAGGGACATGGTTTAGAGGGGGTTTTTGTCAGGGTAGGTTAATGGTTGGACTTGATGATCTTAAAGGTCCCTTCCAACCTCACTGATTCTATGATTCTATGAAATCCTTCAAACAGCTTTTAAAGTTGTCATTTAAAATGGTGTGCAGCACAGGGTCTGAATCCTTTGTGGACATTGGATGGGATTTTCAGCTGCCTGGAAAAAACTTCCAGTTATCCTCTCATCATTAATGAGGGAAACAATCCACAACAGTCCACTGTTTCCTGAGGCCCCACCTTTGGGTCTGCGGCTTGGGTAGGTGAAGGTATGTGCTTGCAGACTTAGGTCAGGTGCATAACCTCCAGAGAGGGGAAGGATACCAGAAAGTCTCAGCTTGGCATTTCCCTTCTTCACAAGCACGCCTCCCAGTTAGGAGATAGGATTCAGTTTCTCTCCAGAGGTCAGATAATGTGAGATAAGTCTTGTTGGGTATCATTTGCAGGTAATCTTTATTGAATCTGAAGTTCCCCGACCGAATAAAGCATGAACTCTAGTGTCTTACTATCTTAAGTAGTCATTAAGCCTCAGAGGAGGGGGAATACGATGGGTGCAGTACCACAGGACAAAAGCTTTGCATAGTCTGGAGGACTAAAGTCTCACAAAATGAGAAAACAACTCTTATTTTATTTAGCTAGTTTAATGAATTAAAACTTTTGAAGACACTATTTTTGCAGTCAGCCTCAGGCTGAGGTTAGAAGGATGTCAGAACTGGAACCACAGAGAGCTGCAGGTGAAATGAAGGGAAATTATTTCCTTTAGAAATAAACACAGTCTGGTTCTAAAAACACTTTAGATTGGCTGACATTCCTACCACAACACAAGTGTGTCTCTAGGGGATCTCATCTTTCCTAAGACCACTAATACTATAGCAAAAATACTAGCATAGCAAACTGGAAGGAAATTGTCCCTAAACATGATGAATTGTTGTTTTCAGGCAATTTTTCAGAAGCTTTTTATCCTCTATCTAGATATTCATATGACATGGATATAAAACTTTGAAATATAATTTTAGTCTTTATTAACCTACAGTAAATGTTCCCCAGGGGATATCTTAATGCTCCAGCATAATTTATTAGAGAAAGATAAACTAAAATAAAATCAAGTTTAATCTGTTCTTCTATTTACTACACTTGCTTTGGTTGAGATAATTTAATTATTTTTAATTGCAGTTTAAATGCCCATGATGATATAATTTTCAATATTCAATAGAAGATTTAGACAATTTGCAATAGAATTTTGAACATTAACACCAGCTGATTAATCTAATTAACAATCACCAACTGCTAAGCATATTACAGTGTATGACAACAATTCATAAGATTTATGGCGCTCCTCATGAAGGAAAAAACAGTCATACACTTTTCATTTTTGATTCAATGCTTGTTTTCCTAGGGAAAAAATGACAATATTTTGTGGTGTTAAAATATGCATGAAAGAATAAATTATAATGTTAAGAATAGGAACTAAGTATAAGGGAACCAATTTTGGAGGAAAAAACAAAATTAAAACAAAAATCCACACCATAGTTCATCTTCTGTAAAGTTCAGAAAAATTTCTTTTATTCAAATAAGAATGGTGGCATTTTTCAGCTGTAAGCCAGCCTGCCCAAAATAAACTTCTTTTATATTAACTATGACTTCAGTGCAGTATTCACAGGAACCTTGCATATCTTTCGATCTCTGGGTCATTGGAGCTTCTCCGGGTCCAACTTTGGAGAGTTGGACTCCTGACTCCAGGGAGACCAAGCAGTGGTACTGAAGTGATAAACGCTTCAAAACATCCCCTGCTCTTGGGGGGAGCTTCAAAAGTTGTGAGAATGCTATTCCCCCCCCCCCCCCCACCCCCCCCCAGTTTAACAGCCTCTCCTATTAGCACATATTTGAAGTGGTAATTCTTAAGGAATTCGCAAATCAGTGGCCTGAAGTGCTGGGGTGCAGAGCTGTCTCCTTCATTCCTGCTACAGGGGAAGAAGCCTTCAAAAGGAAGACAGAATGGGCACTTCTGGGCTATGTTGGAGTAGCCAAGTTTGCTTGCAGCTCTAGGCAGAGCCCTGGGTCACACACAGCAGAACTGCAGGGTCCACCTGACTACCAGAAATGTCTACTGAAGATGATCTGAAGCAATGGTAGTCAAGATCGTAAGATCCCTGGGAAAAGAAGTGGCCTTGAATCCATACAAAAAGCAACCCCTCACCCTCTCTCCCCTCCACCCTCCAAAAAAACCAAAAAAAAACCCACAAAAAACCAACATCAGCAGGAAATCAGGGAACCAGCTACAGAGAGAAGAAAAATTACAAGTAATTAGGAGAATAATATGTTATTTTCTCTTTAATCCTGACACACGCCCTTTCTATCCCTATTCTTGTACTAGTCCTTATTATACAATTTCTGCTATTTTTTAGAACATTTTGGTACCAAAAAAATTGCTGTTTTTTAACATAAGCTATAGAGAGATTTTCTCTGAGCTTAATACATTTCTCCAGGCTTCCTAAGAAGATTCCCCTTGAACCATAGAAATTCTTAACCCATCTTTCTCCCAGGTCATGCCATAGCTGCTAATGCCACTTTGGCAGACGCACAGCCCTTCAGGGCTACTATTCAGCAGCTAAAAGCCTCAGGAACAATTTTCCTTACTCAGTGGCCCTCCTGTCCTATCTTTGTAGACCTCCCTACTACTTTTCTAGGAACATTTCATTATTCTTATATAATTGGGATTTCCTCTGAAAAATACTAATATTTCATAAAGTAGGAGTGTTTTGGGTGATACAGTCTTCTGTATTTTAGAGTGGAGGAAAAGTGTTTAAAAAATAAGTATTTATAAAGAAACATTTTGCAAGTAAAGCACTAGAAAGAATAGTCTGACATTTTCATATATTGCCAAGTCTTAAGAGCACAAAGTACTCTTTTAAAAAAATATTTTTGTCAATGGAAACTTGCTTGACTCTGATTTTATGCAGTACTATTCCTCTTCTGCGCAGCTCCAAATAAATCGAGGGTGCCAACATGCCATTCACTTCAACAAAACTTCACATAATAAAAAAATGCTTACAAATATTGCAACAGAAAGCCAGTATGCTGGAGTCCCAAGAATTAAAATACCACTTCATTCTCATACTCCCAGAGCCCCAAAGCAGCGGCTCTTAAAATTAACCTAAAACCATTCTGTCTATCCACAATTCATGCGCCAAATAACCATAGTTGGATCATTGTTATGGAATCAAAGAAAAATTATGCAGAAGATATATGCTGCCTTATCAAGTAGTTTACAGGTCCAGTTATTATATAGCCTTCATTACTTTGTTTTGTAAATAAAGCAACAAATAATGCTATTCATGTCAATAGTGTCATTGTTTGGAAGTAAAAATACACTTAAAAGCAAAATCTCTGCAAACTAATTTAATTGCCAATACTTTCAAACTAAAATTCAGTCACTTTTAACTTCACATCAACAATCTATGTGAATAAAACATATCCCAGACTCGAGGACACTGTAATTAAATATAGAGTCTTAAAGGTGCATCAGTGGATGCAGAGACAAAATTTTAAAAATCCCATCATTTTCAAAATAATATTAAAATTGTTTGCTTTGCAGCTCCACGCCAGAATCTTAAGTGGAGTCCGATGAATTTGAGTGCACAGTTTAAAAGTTAAAATCAAATCCAAGCACTCCTAGGTAAAGAAATAGATTTTCCCAGAACGTTTTGTAACCGAGAGAAACCACTAGAGGGCAAAATGTCCATTGCTAAAGAATAAGTGAGCCAGGAACCTTTATATGGAGAAAAGTAATAGACGGGGAAAAACCCCCAAAATAGCCCTTTTGTTTGTTTGTTTGTTTTCTTTCCCCGTCCCCCCGGAATAAATAGAAGCTTGTAATAAAAGTATCAATTAATAATAAGATCATTACCCCCTAACTTCTATCTTTGAAAGGAGATCATTAGGTGACGTTTCCCATGAGGTCAAATCTAGGCTGTTGCTCCTTGTTTCTTGTTTATATAAATAGCTCCTTTCTGCAAACTTTTAGATGTTCTCAGCACTAAATCTTTTGGTTTAGGATAACTGAAAATAACAGAACAACAGAAACTTGAACTTGCTTAGGCCTGCAAATTTACCAAAAGTGAGGAAAAAAGATAACTAAAAAGACACAGGAGTGACTCCCTTATTTATCACTAACTTTCATTTGGCCAGCCGTAAGAGTAAATATGCATTGCACTTTTTTAAAGATCCACCTGTATAGCTAAGTTGCATTTATGACCATTATTGCTTCAGTAATAGAGCTCTTCACAGTCATCAGTGTGTCTACGCACAAAATCTTTCAAGGAGATAGTGTTCTCAATAACTTCCCAAGTGACCCATTAAAATCTGAGACTAAAATCATACAGGGACAGAGCTATTAAAGCTATTGCAAAATTAAACTTTTAAGTGTCTTTCCCTCCAGTTGAATTACAGCCATGAGTTGGGAGGTCAGACATCACACAGAATACACAGGGAAAGGTAGAACCACACACCAGCACATGCTGGGGGCTGCCTGGCCGCAAAACAAGCTTTGCAGAAAAGCCCCTTGGGGTCCTGTGGAGTCTGCAATGTGCCCTTGTCACAAAGAAGGCTAATGGCATCCTGGGCTGCAGTAGGCAGAGCACTGCCAGCAGGACAAGAGAGATTAATTTTCCCTTTTCCTCAGCTCTGGTGAGGCCACACCTGGAGTACTGTGCGTCCAGTTCTGGGCTCCCCAGTACAAGAGAGACACAGTCTGACTGTATGGAGTCCAGTGAAGGACCAGTCAGATGATTAAGGGACTGGAGCATCTCTCCTGTGAGGAAAGGCTGAGAGAGCTGGGATTGTTCAGCCTGGAAAGGGGAAAGCTCTGGGGGATCTCATCAATGTATATAAAATCTGGAGGGAGGGTGCAAAGAAGATACAGCTTGGCTCTTTTCAGTGGTGGCCAGTGACAGGACCAGAGGCAATGGGCAAAAACTGAAACACAGGAGGTTCCCCCTGAACATCAGGAAACACTTTTTTACTGTGAGGGTACCCTAGTGCTGGTACAGGTAGGCCAGAGAGATTGTGGAATCTGCATCCTTGGAGATATTCAAAAGGAATCTGGACATGGTCCTGGGCAACTGGCTCTAAGTGTCACAGCTGACCCTGATGACCTCAAGAGGTCCCTTCTAAACTCAACCAGTCTGTGATTCTGTGAGCAGCACTGGGAGGCACAGATGCATACAGTGACTGTGTCCTCAGCTGGACAGCTATAAATGACCTTGGATTGTGAAGATACATAACCTTGTTTTTTAGAGATCTAAAAGGCAGCACTATAAAATGCAAATAATAAGGTGGAGACTAAGCATAATGAATGGCTTCACAACTAAACAGATAGTTTTCTTCAGGTTTTAACAGAGCATGACATTGACCTTGCAGATAATGGTAAGGCAAATAAAAGTGTATATAAAGAAACTAAAAATACTGTAACAGAAATGAAAGCAGATCTCAAGGAATCAAACATTTCCAAACTATAAGCACCAGGGCAACTCCATCCCAGGACAGTGAAAAAAATGAAAAATTAAGTTGCAGGCCATATAGCATGTATTTTAAGATAGCTTCCATAAGGGGAGAGAACAAATCTGAAGAACAGCGAAATATATTATTTGTATTCGAGAGAAAAGTTTATTCCAATAAATATAGACTTTTTCATATGACCCAAATAACATGCAAAGCTCTTGGACACATTTTTCCATCTATCTGTAGACTCAATTTTGTTTATTAAAAAAGGTAAAGTTTTAACACTAGCTTTTAAAAAATGAAATTATTTCCCACAGTAGGGTAATGAAGTAAGAGCTCATCCATCTGGGCTCTAACACTCTGACACACTGAAATCTAGTAGTTTAGCTAAAGATAAAGATAAATAGAAACCTAACCTGAGTAAGGAATTGACCTAACAGGAGACAACACCAAATGGGATTAAACAGGAAACGCCTGGGCTGAAGTGATTGATTGAGGAAGCAAAAATTGGCTTTGGGCCTGATCTCTTTACAGATTTCCATTACTAGAAAAGGAGCTGTCATTACAAAGATAGGAGAATCTATTAACAAAACACAGGGGTGAATGACCTGAAGGACTACGTTAGTGGATATTCAGCAATAGTAAACACATGGCTGTGCATTAACTAAAAATATTTAAATTAAAATTTATTTTTAATTTCAAATTCAGGTTGTGAAAGCAGATCATATTTGTTGATCATAGGTTAACTAATGTGATAGTAATGTGATACAACTATCTAAAAGGCACATGCAATATTGGCACGTCATCATCAAGAATACAGTGAGTGTCAAGTTTAAGACAAATAAAAAGGAAGAGTATTACGGCAGATCTATTAAGATGATAAGGACAATGAAAAGCTTATCATAGGAGAGAGGACTAAAAGAACTCTGATTATTTTAATCTATCAAAACAAAGGCTGAGGTACAATTTAACTCTTCTTTCTAAAATACTTCAGGGATGTAAACACTAAAGAGGAAGAAGAGTGACTTCAACTGAGGAACTATGTCAGCACAAATACAGCTAGGAATAAACTCTCAAAGGGAAGTTCGCAGAAGCACTCAACTATGGAGGTGGGCTTTGATATCCTTATGAAAATAGAGAACAGCCCTCTGCTACAGCACGCACTGTCCACAGAGATCCATAAAGCCCTTTCTAGTCCTGGTCTTCTCTTGTGGGCATGGTCTGAGATCTCAGAAAAAGAAGAATAAAGAAATTGTACTCAGAGAGGTCAGCTAGCACCTAAGCATATATCCATGCTTTGAACAGTTTGACAGATGGGGTGAGCATTTGAACAGTTAGGGAATACCTGTACCAGTACACTGAGGAAATTTAGACATTTTATTAAGTTAGGCAGCAGTGGGAGATCTGAAGATGTCAAGTGATGCATAAATTTCACTCATTGGCCCATCAGGAGCTCTAGCCCACAGTGAACTACGCATATGCACAATAAACTATGTGGCACTATGCAGCTCCATCATGATAAATCATTTAAATTGCTTTTCTGTTCCACTAGCCAAGCTAGCTAAGGCTCCCTATATTGAAGTCTGCACTGTACACACACCAAAAATACCTTGCCTGTAATGAGAAAGAAATCTGTAGCAGAAGACAGCTATAGTAATTTTTTAATATTATTATAAAGTAGTATACATGAAAAGTCAGGTCTCCTTTCTCAGAATGAACTTCCCAATAAACTATCTCCTTGATAAGGGATAAAAAAACCCTAAAACACCACCTTCCCCCAGAGAGAAAAAAAAACAAAGAAAAAACCCCAAACAAAAAACAAGTAGGTTGAGGAGGTTATGGGCTTAGAAAACTTTGAGCTAGTAGTAGGAAAAAGATAAAGAAAAGTCAGTCAGGCACACCAGCACACTTATTGGACCAAGAAAATGACCTGTCCTGGTTTGATGTAAAACAGAACCAACTTTCTGTTCAGTCATTTTATTTCTTAGCTAGGCCTCTTCTAATTCTCTGAAATTAACAGCATGTTGTGCCTAAAAAGGTTCATTCAGTGATAAGACAGTTTGTGCCAGGGACTGGTATGCACAGTGGCTCTTGATTATACTTACTGCTATAACAACCAAGGTCAGCTAGTTTCGTTACTTGCCCCATTAGAGGGTTGGAAGCGGAAAAGTGTAGACGGGTCCCACGTGCAGAGAGGAGCGGACAGGACCGGTGACCCAAAACTGACTAACAGGGGGTTTCCATCCCATCTGCCCCATGGTCAGTATAAAAGTTGAGGGATCAAAGGGTCACTCTTGTTACTCTCTTCCTTCAACAAACAACATCCAAGGAGGACCCTGTCTGTTCATCTGCCTTTGATCCCGATCCGTGTGTTCCTGACACCATCTGTGGAACCCAGTTCCCACCTGTCGCTGAGCCCAGTCTGGGAATTCACTGCCAGTGACATCATCCTGGGAGCTTAATACCGTTTTGTATATACTGTATCTATTTAATCATTTTCCTTTTTATCTTATTATTAATATTTCATTTAAGTAGTTTAGTTTCTTCTAAACTCGTAAATCTCTCTTTATCTCTCCTCCTCCTCTCCATGCACGAGAGGCTGGGGGAGAGCCTCTGTCACCAGCCTTTGGCTGATTTGGCCAAAACCACGACAAATGTGCTCATCACTTTAGTACTCAGGCTGAGGGGACAAAAGAAATACATCTTTGAGTAAGAGCATTAAAAAAGTGACTAAAATTGAAAACAATTGAACACAATCAAAATAGAATCATAGAAACATAGAATCGGTGAGGTTGGAAGGGACCTTTAAGATCATCAAGTCCAACCATTAACCTACCCTGACAAAAACCACTTCTAAACCANAATAATAATAATAATAGTATTCCACATTAACAGAAGAACTGAGTAACTTCTACCTAGAAATTTGGAACAGGATTTGAAAAAGAATCAAGACAAATGAAAAAGAAGCATTAAGTGATTACCCATGTGACAGATGTAGACAAGCCTTAGTAAGTGAAACAAAATACCTAAAAGATTTAGGAAATTATTTTAAGTAGAATTCCTATGGTTGCTATTACCAGCTCAATAGAACCATGAAAGAAACCAAAGGAGGTGAGTTGGAGAAAAAACCCAACAACCACACAAACAAAACCCAAGGGATAATAGTACTTCATTACCAGGATATAGCAGCACATATTAAAAATAATAGGAGGGTGAAGTTACAGAGAAGCTGCAGTTAGGAAAAGATTGACTTCAATGAATGAAATAAATCTATATTGAATTCAGTGAATCTATTCAATGTATTCAATATAGATTAACAAAGGTGACAATAAAATATCTTGCATTCTGTATATTTTTTATGAAAGCTGAAACATGTGTAACTTCATGCATCAGCCTAATCATTATATTTAATACAGAAGCACTAAAAATGATCTAGTTACTTATATATTACAACTAAGGTCTCTTCATTTTGGAGCTGCGTTTGTTTGTTTTATATTATGTGTAGTGTGAAGAAAGATATTTCCTGATGAATAATAGATAAATAGTGTTTTTCATTGGACATGAAATCGAATACTGCTACAGTGGAAAGAAAAAAGGTCCTTTATAAGACCTGTGCCTGGTAAGAGAGGGGGAGCAAGAAGGAAATTTTGTCCTGTACAAAATTTAGCAATGGGTTTAATATGAAATACCAGATTTCTGTTTCGGGGAATGCCTGGATCCAAAAGAGGACTGGGATCCCTCTCTACTGTGCTAGAAAAAGCTGGCTTTTACCTTCAGACCATAGAAATAAAAATTCAGACCATAGAAATAAAAATTAGGCCTGATGAGTTTTCTACTGCTTTCTTCTCCTCAGCTTAACCTTTGTGCTCATGTAAAGGTTTTCTTTTCTGGAAACAGGTGAACACTCTTCTGCACTCTCACATAAATCATAGAATCATAGAGTCTCATAGTGTTGGAAGGGACCTCTGGAGATCATCTAGTTCAACCCCCCTGCCAGAGCAGGGCCACCTTAGAGCAGGTTGCACAGGAACCCATCCAGGTGGGTTTTGAATGTCTCCAGAGACGGAGACTCCACCACCTCCCTGGGCAGCCTGTTCCAGGGCTCTGCCACCCTCAAGGTAAAGAAGTTCCTCCTCATGTTTAGGTGGAACTTCCTGTGCTCAAGTTTGTGCCCATTCCCTCTTGTCCTGTCACTGGGCACCACTGAAAAGAGCCTGGCTCCATCCTCCTGACACCCACCCTTTAAGTATTTATAAGCATTGTTAAGGTCCCCCCTCAGCTGTCTTTTTTCTAGACTAAAGAGCCCCAAATTCCTCAGTCTTTCTAAATCCTTCTATTGAGAAGGTGAGGATGTTGAATTATGTCAAACTGCCACCCTTATAAAGCAAAACAAAATGATGAGGGATAGTCATGTGATTACAAACTGTTGTGTTACAGGGTGTAGCAGGTAATGTCTCATTAGCAGAGCTGTTATAACAAATATCCTGGTCTATTGTAATGGAAAATAAAATGTTTCAGCAAGTTACCATGAAAATAGGCTAAGATAAAATTTATAGGAAACATTTTTTAAATTGGATATCCTTTTTACATACTCAATATTTTACAAAAATAAGAATTTAAATTTACTTCATATAATTTATCCAGGTAGTCATGACAGAAATTTTAGGAACGTATTCTTCTAAAAATTGTTCTGGCGGGGTTTTTGCGGTTTTTGGTTTTTTTCTGAAATGTGCCCTCACTGGTCACTGTTCTTTTTCTTTAGGGTGATATTTCACTCAATAGAGCTGTCTCCAGGTCCACTGAAAACAAATTTGTAATTGTTCTTGACATGGGTCTTATTGTTTCCAAGACCCTTGATATAGACAAGTCAAGCTGTGATAGATCTTCAAGACATCTGGGTTGCAGATTGGTGTCATTCCCTGGTTAAAATATTGAATTTCATTGCTGGCATAATGGCCACAAAGTACTATATCTCCCGGAGAAAAAAAAATATTCAGAAATTCTTTGAATCTCCATCACTCCCCTCTTTTTTGTTTCTGTTATTCCTTACTAGTTTCAACTGCTTCAGCTGCTTCCTTTTGCCACACCTTGTCTATTCTCCCCATTCCCCATCTCCATTACTAACAAATCTTTCCTTTATTGAATTATTTTCCACCTCTCTCATTGATCTTATTTGCTTTATCTGAAGTTTCTATGGTTTCATTGTTTGAAAAGGTTTCATTAGCCACTGGAATCATCTAACTCAATACAATAAGCCAGCCCAGGCAGGCTGCCTTTGCATTATAGCATCATAAAACTCTGCAAGAAGTGAAAAAATGAATTCATTTATTGTAGTAAACATTTCAGAAATTATAGCAAAAATTTGCACCTTTTTTGTTTGGTTTCTTTAAAGAAAATTAAGTGGCTGTTAAATCAGCTAGAATTATTTTTTATTCTAATTGGACAACCATATAAGGTTAAAGCATGTATATTACTTTAAATCAAAGTGTTTTAAAAAGGCTGAAGAGACAGATTTAACAGCTAAGGTTATTATTATTTTTTTAGAAACTAATTGGATTGTTTGTCCTTTCCTCTTTATTCTGTATAACATTTCTCCTTTCACATCTCTTTCTGTCACCCAAAGCTACAAGAGATGGGTGGGTCCCAAAAAGCTGTGCTTGTGGCATGCTGCTGTTCACATAAAATCAGTGCTTTGCTACCAGAAGCAGCAGAAGAGCCAAAGGTAGCTGGGAGGCAGCCTTTAAACCCTGAGCAGCTTTAAAACTCAATTTCATAGAGTTTTAGTTGAAATCTCTATAGCAGGCTTGGGAGTAACTGAGACTCCTTGCTCTTGAATCTGAATGTTAAAATGGTGCGGTAAGAATGCATGTGAGCTAAGCAGCTGAAATGGACCATCGGGCCATGAAATAAAAGCTAGAAAGAAGTGTCTGATTCTGTCAAGAGAATCCATAAGGTCAGAGGATTTACTTATGAAGGAAAGTGGTAGTCCATTCAATAAATATAAGCTTTCACTGAATGATCAACTAGAGCATATACCCCTTTCTTAATCCGATGATCTAGCTCCGCATAAGAAAACTTGCTTAAGTTTAAAGACAAAACATTTTCCCAACCTGTTTTTCTTTTTAGATTTCTCTCCATCTCACGCTTTTTGAATTCTAGCTGAAAGTGTACTTAAATATTTTGGACAGGGGGTGGGTTACCTAATGCACTGTTTCGTATGCTTCTGGATTCCTCTGTGATCCATCACCACCTGTAAAGTGCAGTCAGGAGCCTAACAGACTTCCACTTAAAAGAAAGCTTCATGAATTCATGCTGTGGTGCACTGTTAGAGAAGTACAGGGAAAAAGAGACTGGTGAATTCTGCAGGGACATTAGATAGGAAATAAAAAAATAATTTCCTTGCATAAGCACTGGTTCA
The DNA here is from genome assembly GCA_013400135.1 of Rhinoptilus africanus. Classification (NCBI taxonomy): domain Eukaryota; kingdom Metazoa; phylum Chordata; class Aves; order Charadriiformes; family Glareolidae; genus Rhinoptilus; species Rhinoptilus africanus. The sequence continues at coordinate 97,554 of VXBO01002668.1, read as the reverse complement.
GATAAGCATCATCATCTCCAAATCTGGAGGTCTCCGTCTCTATCAGAACTTATCTGTAACCCTTCAGACCCACTCTAGATGGATGAGGAGTGGGAAGGGAACTCTCCTGTCCTTCTTCAGTCATGTTGAACTCATTCTGTTTAAATAATTTACACTAACAACATAAAGCTGTGCTTTGAGCAGGGATTGGAACAAATGACCTTCAGAGGTCCTTTCCAACCTCAGTCACTCCATGATTCTGTAATAGCCTTCTTCTTTCCCTCTTTT
>VXBO01002668.1:58796-97253 GCA_013400135.1 Rhinoptilus africanus | reverse complement strand
TTTTTTTTTTTTTGGTCAAAATAGCAAAAGAACCTGCTAAACTTGCTGATCTTAACTTCATGCCTTAAGATGAAGTGTGTAATCATAATCTATTATTCCTTGAAGACACATAAGTTTGAAATCTCTTTGGTGTTGCGACACACTTCCAGGACCTCTCAGGATAATAAAAATGGGTGTCAAGAGCAGAAAGAGAGGTTGCTGAAGTTTTCTTTAAAAGTAAACATCAATTATAGATGAGCTCTTAGTCTGAGGGCATTTAATTTGACAATAAACAAGTAGCAATTTTTTTGACATCTAAATGCCAAGCATCATATTTCCAGCAGTTCGAGGCACTTACATGCATTGTTTTCATCCGCCCTGCTTCCAGATGGCAGTCCCACATGGATTTCTAGTGCAAAATTAACTGTAACTGGCACAAAGCATATGCCTGCAGGCAAGGAGATTGGAAGAGGCATACATATTTTGCCTTGGCTGAAGCTTGCATTGGTTAGTAACTTCACTTACCTTCGAAGCTGACCTTTCACAGAACGTATTGGTTTAAATTGGAAATCAGACCCTCAAGTTTTAAATAAATTAATGTCACATTTTTTAATTATCCTCCTGCCTCTTGCCTAGCTGCATCATATGCTGCGTATTTTGTCAGCATTATTCTTTGTAATCAAATTCATAGTTCAGAGAATTATAATATTTTACAGAAGCTTTTATTGTTTGTATCATTATAAACTAAATCAAGTGTTTCATTTTACATATAGAGCAGAAAGTTTATGTTCTTATTAAAAATCCAGTAACAGCCTGTTCAATTTATTGTTGTGCATAACAAAAAGCATATCTTAAAGAAGAAAGAATTTAATTTTGGGGCTTTTTTTCCACTGAATTTCAGCCAAATACTCTACATCAGCCTGTCTACCAAAATAGTAATGGTAACGGCTGAAGGGCATGAGAATAAGTAACAATTGAACCAGCTTTGAACGCTACCATAATTTCTCACTTGCTGAATTCCCATGTGGTAGTAGGCATATTCAAGGATATTACACTCCCTCTATGTAGACACATGCATCTATCTCTTCCCTCTAAGATGTCCTGTCAAATAAACTCCTGATAATTCCCTTCACACCCTATTTCTCCGTACTTTCCATTTACTTCTTCATGAATTAATGCCCTCAGAAAGATACCTGCTCTGTTGCAAGAGTATGTTCCCCACAATTGGAATTGGCACAAGTCTTTTCTCTGCTCTAGGCTTAAGGGACAACAAATTTCTGTGTCAGAAGAAAGGAGGCTGAATTATTGATTCTGTTTCACTGTGACGGATGTATTTGTCTCTGCTTCTGCCCTTCTGTCACAGCAAGAAAGACACATTGACCATTGGCACTCATTGACTGAAACAGTCCATGTAACCAAAATACATACACACACAAAGAAGAAAAATTAAAAACACAGAGGCATGAAGACGATGAAATCTGTCATGGACTTCTTCGTATCAAGTAAATGTGAAAGGTGCTCCCTCCACTTGAGAAATTAATATTGCTGTGACACTCCAAGACAGATGCTCTTTCTACAACCGTCCTTTGAAGCAGTGCAGCCTAAGTAATGTGGAGTGTGCTTTTTGGCCTGACTTTACCTACCCAGAGTCATTCTGTCCCCACTGTCATAGAGACAAAGCCATAACTTTGTCCCCTGTGGTCAAACCATTGCAGTATGGTTCTCATCCTGCAACATATAATGCCAAGAACTGTGCAGGAAGGACTCAGCTGACTGGTCTGTTGTGGGACACAGGATGGCAGACATAGTGAATGCAAGAAAAAGCATTGTTATTCCGATGTCCCAAACTTTCTCCCAAATATGCACATGAACTTGCCTGTCTGCATCTGAGTATGGGTCTGTATCGAAGTACAGACACTTAAAGAATTACTTGGGCTTAAGGGTGGTTTCACGCTACCCGGTGGGATCTTAAAATGTACATGTAACTAATGACAGTGAGGTGTGCACCTTATACAAACTTGTGTTACCTCTGCATTTGGTATGAATTTACCATCTCTAGAATAGCACATCCTGTTGATGACCTTGTTTTAAGAAACAGAGTCAGATGAAAAGGGCTAAGATAACCACAACAAAGTGTAACTGTCTGAGAAGGGCACTCTATAAAGAGTTTCAAAGCTCCCCATTCAGTTTATGAATGATCATGCCTCTGAATATTTGAACTTGTCTCTACTTAAGATATTACTCTTTGATTATTATCTCACTAAAGTTCTATTTCCTACAGTCCAGCTATCTTTTAATGGATAGTCCTTGGCATATGAGTATCTCATAACAAATATACAAAAATTATTAGGTGTTTCATAGCATGCCTGATTTTACTACCTCTAAAAATATTAAAAGCTATTGTGCATAAAATCATTCCTAAATAATCCTGCCACATAAACTAAATGCAGAAAAAGATATAGACGAGTAATCTAAAGTAGTAAGAGATAGCATGACCTATATATCAAGTACAAGGTATAACTGTATTTCTCCTTATTTACTACCAGTTCCGGTAAACAAGCCAAAAGGAACCCTTAAAATAGCATTGGCTCACTTACTGTATTAAACTAAAAATGCATTTTCACGCAAGACACTCTGACAGCTTCAATATTAACTAGTATCTCCATGCCCAGACTACCAACCAACGTAGATATCTTTAAAATGGTTTCCTTCAAGTAAGTAGAGAGCCATCTCTGCTGAAAACAATAACCTGATGAATCATGTCATCCAAATTAGTGCCCTTACCTACAATTAAAATATTCCTTTCTCATATGCTCTGCTCGTTTTAAAGTTGTTTTTTTTAAAAAAGTCACAGCTATTGTGTTCTTTGGACAGGATTATTTAGTTCACAGGGGCATGCCAAAAGTTTCTTCTATGCTGCAGAGAATGCAGAGCATTTTCTGAAGTGTAAACATCTTTGTCAACCCTGCTTGCCTCCACTCAATCCCAAAACAAAGAACGTTTCATTACAAGATCTGAACCTGACAGCCAAGCCAAGAAATGACAAAAGTTTGGCACATTCACATAAACAGAGAAATCTGTTTCTACAGTTTCTGGGGACTTCTCAGGTAAGGGCTCAACATTTCACAGCATCAAGGACAAAACTATTGATATCCACTTGCCCCATACCTCCCCCTCCATCCTTCTCTTACTGATGCTTTCAGCGCGAAGCTGTCCAAGCTGCATGAATTGCTTTCATGGCTTCTGAACAGACACCTCTCTCTAAGACGTCCACAGTTTACAGAGTGGCAGATCATTCAACTCACATTGTTTGTTCAACCCCATCCCCACAGTGGATGGCATGGCATCCATGGCACCCAAAAAATCGACATTTAGACTAAAACTGCTGACAGGCCCTTACCTACAACATTTGGCATGATTGTGCTGTAATACGGGATAAGAGATTAACGTTTCAAGTTTAGCGCTGTTGATGAGTCTGTAAATTTCTGAATTAAGCCTGAAATTTCTGGGCAAACATTTTAAATTGAGTTGGTTCTGAATGTGCTTCTTAGAGGAGGAACAGGTAACCTACACTGTTCCATGCACACAAAAAGCTGTGCAAGACAAAGCTGTCTTGTATTAGTGTCATTACATTCTTGGATCATCAGAGATATAAGGAAAAATGTAGTACCTTCTATTAAACCAGTTGACATAGACAAACTAGGATAGAGATAGCTACACCAAAGATACCTGAAAAACATTATCATAAATAATTTTACTTGATATTTAAATCAATTCTCTATTTAAATCTGGAAATTTTATTTTGTCACAACAGAAGACACTGGAAAAAGTAAATGAAGAGGTTTGTTTTGGTGATTTTTTTCACTCCCATCAGTCTTGTCTGGGAAAAGCCACCAATTTTCATGAATGCTATCATTCAAGCTTCAATATTTTTTTCCCTTTTTTTTCCTACCATAGACCAAAATGAGCATGGGATGTCAGGCACATAGCAAAGATGTGAGGTCTTTAGACAGAGTATTACAAGTTCTTATCAGCACCACCATATGCTATAAGACAGAATGCACATGAGCCTGTCAACACACATAATTCCTGTTTTCTGATTAAAGAATACCTTACAGAGGAACCACACATACTCCTTTCCTCCAGCATTATGATCTTGTTTAAGGATATACAAATGCAATTAATCTGCCATAGAAAATAACATATCAAATAGCAATGTATCTGAAATAGGGAGGACTTGATTTCCTCATGAACTATTTCAAGTCAATTTTCTGTATGTAATTGCAGTGTCAGACATACAAAAGTAGCTTCAGTAAAAAAGTTATTAAAGAAATCTGAGTTTCTAGTTTTGCAAATTTCCAGTGATTTTTTTTTTTTTTTTTTTTTTGTGATTATGGGAGTAAAATCTTTCTAGGTTTTCAGTAATAAGTTTATCATCAATCCAACATGGAATCTTCCAACAAAAATTCTTGTTCACATTGTGTGACAAAAAAAGGTACATTTCCCAAATAGCGTATGGTTTGTGTTTGGGAAAAAAGGAAAAAATATATCTTTGTATACATCATTAAAAAGTGATGAATTTTGTTTTCTTTCAGCTGGGTAGGCATATAAACTGTGAGTGGTAAACTCCACTGGTACATACAATCAGAATTTTTCAAAAGACAAAGTTGTTATTGTCATTGTAGCTTGATGGTGGTAGAATACTAGGAAAAGGTAATATCTTCTGTTATGTGTAAAAATAAGATCTTAAAAACAGTGATGCAGAGTAACACTGGAGCCCCCAAGGCTATACAGAGCTCACCAGTTGTCAGTCAAGGAAATGCAGAATTTGGAGGTAGGTAAAAACCGTTGTAGGACAAACACGAAAACCCAAAAAAAAGAGAGCAAGTATCTCACATACATAAAGCATGCTGTATATTGTAAATTGAGATGTAACATAGAGTTACAGACCCGTGAAGAAAAAGCAAGATGTAAAGCATGTTAGAAAACACTAATATAGCTCAAGCATACATGAATGACAATAGGAAAAAAAAAAAAGGAAAAAAAAAAAGCTAATCCTTTTAGCAAAGAGGAGGAAGAAATTCCATCACCAGCTCTTCATCTCACTCCTTCCTGTCAGGAATTCATGATTCTTACAAATCACTGCAACCCTACTCCCACTTCTTTAGGACTAGAGGTGCAGCAAAAGGATGACCGTAACACCAAAAAAAAAAAAAAAAAAGGATATATTAGGAAGCTAGGAAGCTTTGGTATAACAATTTTAACATATTACAAATGAGGTGGATTTGGTATTAATTTGGACTGTAACTGTTAGTACAATTTTAACTTGACTAATTATAATAACCTTGTTTTGTTTTAGTCAAGTCTGTTAGTATTTTAAGACAATTAACAGTAAATTCTCTGTTTCACATGTAAGGTATTGTCCCCTTTTTGTCCATAACAAGATTTTGTGTGTAACAACTACGGCAGGTATGTTAAGCACAGGAACTTAATTTTAAATGCTACATAGTGCTGCAATATGGAAGACAATATACAACTAAAAAACTAGAAAAGATACAAATGTCCAGGCATACAGAGAGCAAAGTGGTTTTCCAGTCATCAATTAGTCAGTATTCATTCAACAAGTTGCAGATTCACTTCCTAAATTAGCTTGGATAGTTATAGTAGCGAGTTGCTAAATCCAATCTATGTTGATAAATACATATATTTTGCATATCCGTTATGTGTGTATTTTGCCTGGGGAAACATTTACACATTCAAAGGAAACAGCTCCTGACCTGGCAGGTACACATTTCAGCAACAAGCAAAATCAGAGATGAGATTAATTAGGTGTTAGTGAAGCAATTAAAAAAAAAAAAAAAACAAAAAGTATTAATTTAACAAGATTGCATACATGCAGCATGACAAAGACTCTTTAAAGTGGCAAGATGGGTTCAAGTGATGTCAGGGGAGGTTTAGATTGGCTATCAGGAAACATTTTTTCACTGAAAGGGTTATTAAACATTGGAATAGGCTGCCCAGGGAGGTGGTGGATTCACCATCCCTGGAGGTGTTTAAGAAAAGGGTAGATGAGGTACTTAGGGACATGGTTTAGAAGGGGTTTTTGTCAGGGTAGGTTAATGGTTGGACTTGATGATCTTAAAGGTCCCTTCCAACCTCACTGATTCTATGATTCTATGACATCTTTCAAAGAGATACTGTGTTTAACAATAAAATCTTAAATTATTACGCAAATAATGTTTGAATGTGTGGTGCTTTCCAAAAGTTGATATGACCTGTATTTCCCTTCCTCAACCCTGGAATAAAAGCTCACTACAGCACCTAAGGGCAAATTAATGCATTTGAACTTCCACTGCTTTTGTCCTAAAATCCACCTTTGGCACTCCCTGTATGGACATCTTTTCTGCCTTTAATAACTTTAAACTCACTTGATCCTTAAGGACTTGATTTATCTTTTCTAAACTACTCATAATAAAGATAGGGGTTGTAGTAGCTTGTTGCAGGGGACAAACCAGCAAGCCCCAGATCAAGATTTACAGGCAGATGTTGATTTTTGTCCCAGGAATTTAAGAAGTTAAACCTAAAGTCATTTGCACTACAGCCCAGGCTAAAAGAGCAACAAATGATGTTGCCTGTAGCGTGTTATCACCGGTGTAAGGGGTTTAATGGCAATCTGCTGGCACTATCTCAATACCGATTTACTATTGATTACTCACCATTCTTTACAGTGGGAACCTCTGAGTTTAATTGGAATCAATGCTGACAAACGATACATGGTCCCAAACCCTTACTACTGACTTAATTGGAGAGATATACACTTCCATTTTTAATTGTAAGTATGAAACGTTACCTCATCTGTTTTGCTATTGTGCTTTACAGGAACGTTCAGTCCTTTACTATTTTGCCTGATGTTTGGTATTTCAAAATGCTCTGAACTGCATCACTTCAACATGTTTTGTTTATTTGCTCTTTAATAGAGAAGTGTTCTCATATCGTCTAGAACCCAGTTGCACCCTTCTACCTGAGAAAGTCCTTATCCTGTGTTTCACAAGCACTTCTCAATTTTAATATCAAAGTAAACTAGCAGTTATTTTTAGTGTTCAGCAAAAGCTATGGGCCTCATCTAAACCAGTAGAAATAGGTTTCCGTCATGCATGTCCGTATTACCTTCTAGCTTAGGAAAGGTTAATAAAAAATGTACTGTAGTCTAAGCTGCAGGATATCCAATTACGAGGAAAGAGCAAATTATTAGACTAGATACATCCATGCACATCACTAAAGGCAAATACATTTTTAGACAGGTGTGCACTGAAGCAATTATATTCTAATTCTATATCCTGCAACTTTTTTTCACACTTAATTTAACACATGATGTAATCTATTACAGAGGAATACAGTTGTAAGAATTTTAGTGCCGTGTTACTGCTATGAAATAAAAAGTACTTCGGTGGTGCATTTATACATGATTTTAAGGTTATTTTACTCTCATCTAGAAAAAGTAGAAGAGAACTCTTGGAAGGGTCAATTGTATGAAGCAAAATAATGCCAGTTAAAATCACCAGGTTCACAGCTGATGTCAGAACTTGAAAATCCAGCTTTTTTAATTCTAATAAATACAACATTTATGAGTTTAAACTATATCTGATATGTGTCTCCTTGGAAAACGCTGCCAAATTAAATAAACTTAATTGATACAGAGCAGAGCTAATATACAGCAGTGCTTTATCTTATTAAACATAATGACTTTGAAAAATCCTTCTCAGCTTGATAGTTCACTTATAGTTCACATACGTGCCAATATTTTCTTCTTAGCCACTTTAATTCAGATAGTAAATATAACATTTTGGCTGTTATACTTTACTGCTTTGAATTACTCAGGAAAGGGAGTACAAGGACAGAAAGATCAGGTCTTTTTGTTCTTGCTACAAGTGCCTATATTGTCTCCCCTCCTGCTCCTCTTTCTTTCTTCCCCTCTAGCTTTCATTTTGTTGCTTTTTAATTGATCATAGTCTGATTTCAATATTTAGTCTATTTTTCTGAAGTCCTATAAACCAAATAATTAGAGACAGAAGAGTGATACAAGTGACAAAGAAATGCAGGACACATTAAGAAGTCTTGGAATTTACGATCTAGCTCTGGTTACTTATCTCTACAATGTAGTATCACAGCTCAATAAGCTGCAGGTTTGTAATATTGTTACATAGGGCAAAATATATCAGAAAAATAGAACAGGTACTTCTAAAATGCCATTATCACTTTTTTTTACAGTACTGAAAGTTTACATTAGTAGGAAATTCCGATTTTATTTAGGATGCCTAGTTTAATCATAGCATGAATGCAGACACTTGTCTTCTCTACTGAGTATTATCACTGGAAGAAACTTCCAAATTAATAATGCATATGCTTAAGCCCCTGAATTAGCCTTTTAGAACATTTGTTTGAATGTCTACAGCATGGTGCCTACAAGTCTATCTATACTAGTCAAATAAAAAGCAAAGGCTTGCTCATTACTTCTTTTGCTCTGATAATGAAGTCAAAAGAGCTACATACACCTTAAAGGAGAGTTCCCAAGTTGAGCCCAGTTTAACACTGCGCTAGGCTGAAGAGCTGCGGCAGAAATAAGAAATTTTACTTCCATGTTTAGAATATCTATTTGATTGAATAAAGCTTATTCCCATTTCACCTTGTGAAAATGCCATGCTCTTCAGTGCATCTTCTCCTGAGACATGTGGGATACTTAGGGTCTGCAAAACTACTTAAGAATATTAGGGAATGTAAAGCCAGAGTAAAATGTTCTCCCTGTTTCACTTCAGCTACTTAATAGGAAGAACATGCTGGTTCTTACTACATGTTGTCATTATATTCTCAGCTTGTGCCTTATTCTGTGTTTTGACATGCTATTCAACTAAGGAACTGCCTTTTATTATATACAGGCACATTGCATGCATCGAGAAGTTCATAGGTCCGGAACTCTTTTATGTCATAGTGCATTAAGAAAAAAGCTACTCAGGTATCAGTTTCTCAATGGTTGCAGTTAAAATTATCAGCTAACATTTGTTAATTAAAACTTGTGATAGGTTATAGAGAGAAAAGGAAGGCCCAGGGAACCACAGACCAATCAGTCTCACCTCTGTGCCTGGCAAGATCATGGAGCAGATCCTTCTAGAAACTATGCTAAGGCACATGGAAAATAAGGAGGTGATCAGTGACAGTCAACATGGCTTCACTAAGGGAAAATTGTGCCTGACAAATTAGGTGGCCTTCTATAACAGGGTTAGAGCATTGGTGGATAAAGGAAGAGCAACTAACATCCTCTACCTGGACCTATGCAAAGCATTTGACACTATCCTGCACGGCATCCTGGTTTCTAAATTGGAGAGACATGGATTTGACAGATGGATCACTTGGTGGATAAGGAATAAGCTGGATGGTTGCATTCAAAGAGTTGTGGTCAATGGCTGGATGCTCAAGTGGAAACCAGGGATGAGTGGCATTCCTCAGGGGCTGGTACCGGGACCAGTGCTGTTTAACATCTATCCCAGCGACATGGACAGTAAGACTGAGGCACCCTCAGCAAGCTTGGTGATGACACCAAGCTGCGTGGTGCAGTCAACTCGCTGGAGGATGCCATCCAAAGGGACAGGCTTGAGAGATGGCCCCATGCCAAACTCATGAATTTCCACAAGTCCAAGTGCAAGGTCCTGCACGTGGGTCAGGCCAATCCCAAGCACACATAGAGGCTGCGTGGAAGATGGATTGAGAGCAGCCCTGAGGAGAAGGACTTGTGGATGCTGGTTGATGAGAAGCTCAACATGACCCATCAATGTGCACTCACAGCCCAGAAAACCAATCACATCCTGAGCTGCACAAAAGGAAGCATGGCCAGCAAGTTGAGGGAGGTGGTTCTCCCCCTCTACTCCACTGTTATGAAACCCCACCTGGAGTACTGTGTACAGCTTCGGAGCCCCCCACAAAAGAAAGATACATATCTGTTGGAGCAAGTCCAGAGGAGGGCCATGAAGATGATCAGAGGGCTGGAGCACTTCTCCTGTGAAGACAACCTGAGAGAGTTGGGGTTGTGGCCAGCAGGTCGAGGGATCACTTCTATCCCTCTACTCCGCCCTCGTGAGACCACAGCTGGAGTATTGTATCCAGCTTTGGAGTCCTCAGTTGCAACACATCCAGAGGAGGGCCATGAATACTCAAAGCTTCTCACACTCTCACCCCTCTGAAAATAGGCTGATTATACTCTGTGACAGCCTGGAATGTGGCCAAATCAGTCAGGTTTGAAACCGCCTCCACACCTGCTAAAAAAGGAATTGAATCTGTAAAAAACCTGCTTTATAAACCTATCATTCTTATGTTTCACAGTTTATATTGTTAATGGCATTCATGCAAGAGCGAAAAAAAAATTGACGGGGATATTTTTTCACGTCTATTTTGGCATGAACAAAACATGCAAATTAAGCTACAGCTTCACGTCAGAGTTGAGGTACCTATATTTGTCAGGTAGCAACTGTGCAGAGATGGGTAAGACTTTAATTTTTGGACATAATTTTAGAAATTATTTTAAAATTTATTATAGTCACTTAAGTGATTCTAGAGTTGTCCATAAACAAGGGAGACACTAATGCTACGAGCTCTAAGTAAATGGGTTTTTTCACCTTCCTGAACATTATAATATTTATAATTGTTTCCATGGTCTTGGTTTGTGTCGTGCTGTCAGTCGACACCTCATCTTTTGGAAATGTCTCTTCCCAGGCTTTCCTAGGGTCCTTCTGTGGTAACTTCTACTTTTGTATCCCATGCTTAAATTACTTATCCACTTCGCATTAATGGAAAGTTGAAGCTAATAAACGTGCTAACCTTAGTGTCTTTAACAGCAACAGAAGCGAGATACACTTATTTGAGGACAGTGACATTATTCAATAACATACGCAGAATGCCTATCATAATCGATCCACTGAACAACTAAGATTTCTTTAATATGAATTATTTAAATACTCCATTCCCAGATCTTCTTCCAGAGAAAATTATGTTTTCTGAAGTTTTCAACCAAAAACTGATTTAGTTAGCAACATTCCTGTTCTGAGAATAACTTCACAAAAAAAGTATTACTGAACTCTTGGGACCCATAAATAAAATCTGATATTTTGATGAATAATAGTGGTATTACTGAAACTTGATCATAAATTTTATAGAGAGACCAGGCATGGTATCTCTTACATAATATAAATCTTAATAAGGCAGCAGAATATGACAGGAGCTACTGATGTGTTTAGAGAACCTGGGGTCTGGCCTACCCAAGTTATGTATTGTGCATAGTACTTTTTTTTAACAGTCAGCAAAGAAATCTAAAATTTCCTATCTAACAAAGTGTTTAGACTGCATAATAATCCCAGGATGGTAGAATTGTTTAATCTTATGCTTTTTTTATCATTTACTCAATAAACATTGATAATAAGAAAACATATATTTTATCCTGTTGAATGCATTTATTTTAACCTATCCACCCATCTATATGCTTCCTTGCTGGTAATGACAGCTCAACAACTATGAGGAAGTTTATTATTTTTGTTGCTTGAAAGGCAAAGGTTTTAAAAGGTCCATTACCTCTAGCTTTAGACCTTTTAAAAAAATGATCAAGCTAAGAGCTGCAGAAGAGTGGTTACAAAGAGAGAAGAAACAGAGCTGGAAGAATGAAAAGGGTAACTGGGTATAGCATGAAGAAGTTTAATGATTTCAGAAGGTGGATTTTACTTCCATGAGTGTTTGAACTGTGAAAGATAGCACAGGAAAGTTAAATTACAGAATTTTAGGCAGCAGGTATTCTTTCACAAAAGAAGAGTTTCTGAAGTGATAGGTTATCTAGATTGGTGACAATGAACAAAACTAAATCCCTACAGATTTTTTTTTCATGCAAATTAATATTGCTCCCTATTTCTGAAGATGTAAGTATGTATGCAAACTTGAACTTTCAAGTTTTTAAATGTGAAGATAATGAAACATGGGATGGAGAAAGAGGAGGATCAGCAAGCTTAACTTTATTCCTTGACAACAGATATTGAGGACTATTTAGTTGGGGCTGCCACAGAAGTGAAGGGGGAAAGCAGGGTGTGTGAGAGGGACAAGAGTCAAATTACGAGGTAAAGGGAATGTCCTAAAAGGACATAGCAACAAAGGATCAGTGAGACAGGACAGAAAACAAGAACGTCAAGGCAAGTATCCTGGGATAACAAATGTGGACTACTAGTTTAACCTATGGTTTATTCTCTTATATTCTACACATTTATTGTAACAAAAGGACAGCTCTTCTAGCAATGATAAAAGAGCAGAGTAGACCAGCTGAGCAATTCATAGTTTAATATGAAACCAAACCCAGACTTGCTTTGTTATTGAATACAAGTTAATACTCCACAACCAAGGAAACCCTGAGTTTGTTTTGACTCCAGATATTTAATGGCTTCCCTAAAGGGTTCAAATATAGCAAGAAGCTAATATCATGACTTCCAGCCCAGGTAACAAACGTTCTTACTGTCACCCCCTAAAATATTATTCAGCATTATCACCAATCTTAGATGTTACAATTTAAGTCAGTCAATACAGCATTTTCAGCAATACCAAATACCCATCATTCCCACAAGAGAAGTTCAACTTGAGCAGCACAGAAAACACAATGTTTATTTCCAAAGCAAAGTAAACATCTGTAATGTAGAAGTAGTAACTCACATTTACAACAGCTGTCACATATGTATGGTGTTTTATAAAGTGCAGTCCTTCCCATTTTTATTTGCTAGTCTTCATACACTGAAAGTATGATCAAAAGCCCTAGGTATTTAAACCTAGGAGAAAGCTTCTAATTAGAAATAAAGGATTTGTATTCCATACACCATGATTTAAATAACAAAGAATACAAACTGATAATGAACATGAGAGAATTATGACAGAAAGGTCAGCCTCCTGGTATTCTACATATAATTTTCAAGGGGCAGAATGCAGAAAGCAAAGATAATATTCAAAGAGACAAGAAAGGACACAGCAGTAACACTAACTGAATAACATTTGACAAGTACTTTTAAAAAAAATGTAAATCTCATCATCATATAGCTTTTGAAATCTAAATAATAATCTCCTATCCCTCTTCCTCTCATTTACCAAGTCCTTCAGGTAGTTCCAGTGACAAGAAATATGGTCTGCATGCATATTCTGATACCACATTTATAGAATATCAGGAACAGCAGCTTCAAAGTCATTATATCCCTAAATTACTTTCTGAGAACACAGAATTGAATAATCTATAAAGGCAATATGATTATAGACATATATATATATAAAATTAAAAAAAAAAAAATCAGCTCATAGTGAGAAAGTCTCTCCTTTAACAAGAAACATAGCTTCAGGCTAATGATGTTTTCCACCATTAGGAACCAAAAAAAAGGCAAATCAGGCTAATTGTCCTCTGTGATAAGCTGGCTATTACCCAATAGCTTTAGTGACGCTTATGGATTTTGGTTAAATCATAAAACCTGAGGCTGACGGGTCAGGTTTAACTTTCCCTGCTGAAAAGGAATAAATGCGTAAAACTTAATGTTTTATAATACTGTCATTCCTGTGTTTCACTGTTTACATCATTGATTATATTGAGATAAAAGAGATCTAAAATACTGTTAATGGGGATGTTGTATTGCATCTCTTTCGGACTCTGGCTGCTAACTGCACACACAAGACAACATTGTGAACTCAAGTTTCTTTCGGTGTAAGTCAGGACCCAGCCAGGCCTCTGAGGCAAATCATATACCTGGCTGAGTAATTTAGATGTTCAGACCCCCAGGAAACATTTTGTCTGAAGTTTTAGATTTGCCCTCTCTCATCTGCAAAGTAATTTGCCTCCAAAACAGATGGACATCACAAAGCTTCCCAGATGTTGAAGATATCTCTGAGATGTCTTGAGGGACCTGAAAGACCTTGCTCCTCCCCACTGGCTCCAAATCGCCTGTGGCTCTCCCCTCCCATGTAATTATGCAAATAGAGAGAGGAAGTGGTCCACAACACAGAAAAGCTCAAAGAAAAAAATCATACAGCCCAATTCTCTTATTTATAGAAATTTCTGTTACTCACAGTGAAATGGAGTATATAAGAAATCTGAAACTTTCTATTCTTGAATTTAGCCTTGACTTCTGCCTTTTGGTGCATGCTGATCTGTGCCTTTGTAGGATAGGATAGGTTATAACCAAACTTTCTTTCCCTGTAAAAATGAGATTTTTTAAAATTTATTTTTTTAAGTGTAAAATGATTCACTATTAGGTAACTACTTTTTTAGAAATCCGTTTCGATTAAACACATTTTTTATGAAAAAAAAATAGTAAAATTATAAATAAGATTTTAAGAGCAAAGGTTTAAACTTTGGTATATAGAAAGTCATTTTACCAGACAACATAATAATCAATAGCAATTTGTGAATAAATCAGTTTTCACAGTTTAGGAGCTAAAATGAAAGGTATTCAATGGTAATGTAATTTCCAGTTTCCCTTTTGGTATCTCTTTATTCAATTATTGGCAATCAAAATAGTGATTAAACCACTTTCAAAACTAATTATTCTTAAATTATCTGTTGGCTGTTCCAACTGTGTTAATTAAAGTAAACAGTAAGCAGCTGTTCTTCCACTGTCACTACCTGCTTCTTGTAACTGAAGCCTTTCTATTTTTTATCTTGATGGAAATTAAATATGCTTTTGCTAATTCTGTCCAATTATTTTAGCCCTCTAATATACAGAATTCCATTAAATTTCAAATAGCTTCGAAGGGAAATGAGGGTGTACACAAAATAAGAGTGTGCACAAGTTAAAAAAATAAAATAAAAAAAAAAAACAAACACAAAACCAACAGAAAATACAAGTTCATAAAATCTGAAATTATATGGACAAAATCAAAGTATTTATTAAGGAGAAATCATAAAAGATTTAAAATTTCACTGTCTCCATTAGGTTAAAGAGAAAGAAAAAGGACAGCCCTCTAAAATAAACCTTATCTGCTGCCTGGCTTTGTAAACCAAGTTTTCATTCTTATTTCCTTGGGGAATTCACTGTGGTAATAGAATGAAGAGAGAAAAAGAAAATTCTTATGACCCTTAGAGGCTTTGAGAAGCTCCCATAGGGAATGGTATGATGTATTTTTAATAAACTGTGAATTTTAATGAGAGGAATTAAAGCAGTGAAGTAATATTTCATTGAAATAAAAATAAGTGGTGCTAAATTCTACCCTATCCCAAACAGGAGATGAGAAATTTTTTTCTTGTCTTAAAATCACCTCCTGAGATTTAATTTATTTTTTAGTTACACTGTTCAAAGAACTTCAAAGAAGAACCATGTGCTTTTTTGATTTTATTTCAGAAAATACTCTTGTTCTTTAAGGCTGTTTTGGCTTTTTTTTCCCCTTTCTTTTCCTTGTTAACACTGTCCTGTCCAGGGTTTTTGCTGATTTTGTTTTTAGAGGATGGTCACAAAAGGGAGGACTGCTAAGGCAGGAGAAATACAGACAGACAGAATAAGTAGAGAGAGTCCAAAAGAATTCAACTGATAGTTTGGATGTGTCTTTCACTTCCTCAGTTCTCAGGAAAATATATGCTGTCAGATGTCATACTGTGTTCATTTAAAATACTGCAGACAAGATTTCTACTGTGGCGACAATTATTTCTTGAAAATTCAGAGAATGTGGAAAAAAGCCCTGTTGCCTGCAAGTAGCTTTTGCTGGTGATATTAGATGAATCTTTATTCGTGCGGAATGTAGTATTCAAAAAGAAAACCTTCATATCAGAAATTACTTCAGGAAAAAATATGTTATATAGCTAGCACATACCTATTAAACACATAAATACATACACTATTAAACACATTTTCCCCTCTGTCCTATGACCAAGAATTTCCCAGTTTATTTAATTCCCAGCATACACATATCTATACTGTAAAGCACTGAGTGTTGAGACAAGAAGGCATTCTCCACTCTGAATTAGGAATGCGGGGCCATTTTGCACCTAATTGCATGTAAGGCTATCTGATTTATTTCCTCACCCACTCTCCTGCTCTCCCCATCAAGATTCATTCCCCAGACTGTCCTCCCCACCCCTCTTCCTCAGATGTATCTATAGTTATCTTCACCTTTAGGTGAAGCAATACCTGTGGGATTGTACCCTGCTTGAAGCCCCAGTGCTCTTATGTTGACGTTCAGTCACATCTAAATGATAAGCAAATGGCAAGCATATCATCTTACATCTGTATCACGCATTTAAACTCAGTTTGATCCTAGGTTTGTGCCTAAATTGGTTAGTCGCCGCTCTGTTAAATAGGTCTGAATACTCTGTGGGATCTTGCATCTCACACATATCAGTCCACCGTGCCAAACTGACGCGCGAGCTGGACCGCATTGAAAAGCAAGTTTAGAAAGCTACTTTACAGCTGTTGACTACTGTTTCCTAAAACCAGGAGAATGGAGAATCGCTTGTGTCAGCTGGTGTCAAGCCTAAGGTGAGAAGTACCAGCATCACCTCCCAGCTGATATCACCACCCCACTCTCGTTTCTTCTTCTCCCAAGAGGAGGCAAGTACAAGGTCTGGTGAAAAAGTGCTGTCGTTTCCCACCTCTCCACCCAGGTCAAAGTTCAGATGCGACACTACCGCTCTTCCCTGCATCTCGGAGAACTGGGATGGTTCCCACAGCCTGCCTCCCAAAAGTGACCCAGTCCCTGGGGCCTAGCCTCTTTGCTTCAGTCATAAACCCAAAGGAATAATACTTTGCAGATGGGGAAGTACAAGTCTGTAGAAAGAAGTATGTCTGATGCTAGCTGTCTCCCAGCTCAATCTCCGCCCAGGGCAGGTCAGCAGGCACACTCCTCGTGCTCAAACCAAGGTAAAATGCATAATGCAGCTGTTACTCCATTTCTGGGGAGACTCAGAACCACACTGGGGAACAAACAGGAACCACGGATTTCACCTATTCTTTTGGCACATTGTGACTTTCAAATTTCAGTATCTTGCATCAGACAGGAAAGTAATTCAGTTGTGGGCATCGAGAGGATATGACACTTTGTGAGTCAGTCTCAAGGTCCCACGTGTCTTTCTGCTCTCCTCTTCTTCATAAGAGTAGCAAACATAGTAAACAACATGGTAAACACAAAAGAATTGGCACTGTGTACTTAGAGGGTTCTGGAATATATATGTTCCCAAATATATAATATTCCAGTTATATATTGATACAACTGTACGTTTTACAATGAACAGGGCTTTCTCATGTTATAAACATCCCTGCCCATGCCTTATCCTTCATCAACTTTTTCAGGTTCCTATTTTTCTATTTCTTTTTGCAGTGTAAAATAATGACAGGGATTCAACTTTAGTACATAATATTTGAGTTGTAAGCCTGAGAGGCGAGTCACAACTCATAAGGCTGAATCCTTCCAGGACAATGCCTTTGGAAAGTCTGAATACATATCAGAAGTCAAGCTTTCTAGTTACAGTTTAAACATTCAAATCCATTAATGCAAGTGAGGTTTCCTAAATTCTGACTTTGCTGGCAGGTAAAAAAAGCGAAGGGGTTGTGATATTGGCAATGACTTCTGTCAGTGCTCTGCTAAAATTATATAGCTTATGTCTTTCTCTTTTGTTGGTGGAGGGGGAAAATAAATCAATGCTTCTCTGCTTTCACTACTATCACAGCAGACAAATTACATGGATATTGGAAAGTGCCAACAAATTCCACCCTCACAAAGGCTTGAGGAGTAACATGAAGAGCACAATACAAGAAACTCCTAATGCACCTAAATAATCTGCCATGTGGAAAGAGCAAGGATAAAAAGCTATGGTTCAATGAGCAAGACACTGATCAAGAAATAGAAGACTTGTGATTCCCTTTCTAACTTCACTGCAAATCTAGTCTGCAGTCATACTAAAGTCACCTTAGTACCTTATGAGTCAGTTTTCCCATGTGCGCAATAACTGCAATAGCCCTTTACAAATAGCTTTTATATTTGTGGCTGAAAATTTGTGCATCAGACTAAAATCCAAAATTTTCAAACCTGTTGGTTTAAAGCTAATTCTCTTTAGATTAAAAGTAGCAGAATTAGTGAGAAACAAATCACTTGCAACTTTTACTGGGTTTTTCATGAATAGAATGTCAAGAATCATGTGTCACTTAACCACCAAAACGCAAACCTGGAAAGCAAGGATTACCTACCCAGATATTAAGATTTCATTTCAACCATATTATTTTGAGTAATTTTTATCTTAAACTGATAAACAGTAGGTTTTTTCTTTCCCATTTTTCTTGACTCTTGCTAAATTATAGCATTCCAACTTTGGATCAAGTCAAACCAGTTAATCCTTTAACTTGTATCAGTGATGTTAAACAAGGCTCTTGCAATTTTTCACTAAACTTATATCACTATTTACAATTTGCATCAAGTGTAGCGAAACATCTATTTTTATATTATCATTGAGTGGAAAGATTCAGTTTTCTCTGTACTGGAACCATTAGTTCAGTTAAACATAAAAATCATATGAACAGCAGAGTTTAACTGCCCAAATTAAATGTTTGGGTTTTTTTTTTTTTAAAATCAAATCCCTTGGAATGCATCTGTGTTGACTTTATTGTTCTCACTTGCAATGGCAATCCGTATTAAGTCTGCTGTTTTGTCCTTTCTAAACATTTAGAGAAATTATGGCAAATGCATTAGCAACTGACATGTTACCCTTTAAAAGCTTTAAGGAATGGATTGCTTTTAGCATGTACTCTTCCACATTTGTTAATGAACTATAATTTGCAATAAGTGCATGTCTACTGCACAGCATGACAGCAATCATTTTCCAAGGTTGTGTGGATCATTCATTTATAATTAGTGCTAAAACAAATGTGCTTATTTCTAGTGCTTGAAAAACATATATAGGGGACACAAAAGACTTGTATTTTGCTACAAAAAAGGTACAGCAATAATAAAATATTCTATGCATATACAGAAAAATACTACCGCGCTCCACCAAAACCAACCTCTTTCATGAGTCGTTCTAAATTGATTGTACTAGAGATTTCAAACCGACATTTACAATATTTCATAATATTTATTAAAACCTGCAGAAGCAAGCATACGATAAAAGTGAAATTGCTGATATTGCAATTTCTTTTTGCAATTTTGCAAATTTGCAATTGCAATTCAATTGCCCATACCTGTATTGATAATGCAAGTCTGGTCATTAAATGGGTGAATGAATATAACTTATACTAAAACTATAAAAAGAGAGTGAAACGTAGGAATAGCTTAAGGGCCTTGTGCATGAAAGCTTTGATTTAGCGAACAAGAAACAAAAGAAACAAAAAGTATCCATCTTACTCTTTTCTCAACCAATCTGGCTACTCACAGTGAAAGCATCATTATTTAAATAACTTCATCTCGATGATGAAACTGCTGATTTTATTCCAGGCTAAGTTACTTCAGAGACTTCTCTGCTTACTGACAGTATACTGCACCTAAGAGCATTAAGGCAATCAAGAAACTCCATTAACTGAGAGAGGGACAGAAATGATGTTTCATAGAGTGAAATGTCTGATGTTTCAATGTGCTGTTACTGCTAGGGAAGATTAATAAACATAATCACACAGAGAAGCTGCAGCTTCCACCCTAAAGGATTTTGTTTTATGTAAAGATCAAATGCATAGGCTGAGCCACCAGCAACTCTTTCTGAAAGTAAGCACAGCAAAGGCCCTATGAATCTTTAATGGCCAGATTTTATTAGAATATAAATTAGAGTAAGTTGTCTTTTAAAGGGAGAAAAAATGGATCTCCTAGTTGAGACAGACCAGCAAGAGATTTGAAAAAAAAATTTCCAGGCCTGCCTGAAAGTTTGCAGAGCCAGTCCTATCCTAGGAACCTCTATTCGATTCTGTCTACCCAGTTGCCTCCCATGCCTTCAAGAGATTTCCCTTCCAAGCCTCTGAGACCCGTGTCTTTCCTCTCCCTGCTCAACTCAATATTCTCCTTCTCTCCAACCAAGCTACAAAATCACCATTTCTCTCATTTCTGTCTGTCCAACCTGTCTTTCTGCATGTTATTCCAGATAAGTTGGGCCAATTGCTGTGAGGGAATAAATAGTCTTCTCTCCATCCATGAATTTGCATGCAACCTTTGAGCGGGAGCCATGCTAATATCTTCTGTATAATTTCTTTGGGTTTTTTTAATTATTTTTATATGCACTACTTCACTTCAATTTGGGTATAACTGGTAATAGGAGTTGATTGGCTTACCTTAGTCTTCAGAGGAGCGGCAGGTTTTCATGAAGGACAGAAGGATTCAGCACTTACTTAAATAAAAAGGTTTATTTGTGGCTGGAGAAAGCAGTGAGTGCTGAAGACTCTTCATATGCCTACCTTAATGTACACACACAAGTAGTTCTTACAAATCATCCTAGATATTATTCAATTGATTAAATAAAGCTTATCTTTTCTTTGCAACAGTGATATTTAGACATACATTTTGAAAACCTTCAAAGCTAGTGAGACTTTTTTTTTTTTTCCCCATTTATTTACAATCTGACCTGATGAGATGTCCTCTTCCTTGGTTAGATTCAGTAAAAACAATTTCTTCCCAATAAAACATATTCCTAAATTTTAGGGAAAGCACACTGTATTTTTTCCTTCTGCTTTTGAAAGAAACAAAGAAGTCATTTTGTCATCTAATAGTTAAAATGTTAAAAAATATCTGAAACAATCTCCAAGTGCACAAGAAACAAGGCTATACTATTGTCAGATACGGTTTTCCATTGTTAGAATGTCTTGTAATCATGTAATTAAAAACTGTTTAATAATACATACATCTACCTCAGAGGGACTTAGTGAAGACTATTAGTATTTCTGTAATGTTCTGAAGATGTGAGGCTATGGAAAGGCCAAGTAATATTGTTGTAGATGATCACTATAGCAGAGGGTCTTGTAAATCACAAGGGATAAATACTGCTTAACATATGACACTCTGAAGAAGTATTTTAATGCAGGCCTCAGCTTCTGTGGTTTCCTGAGTGATTTTCTCTCTGAGGGACTAACTTCAGTTTTATATAGTAATGCCAGTGGATGTGTTAAATTCGGCCAGTTTGACCAGCCACAGAAATTATTTTTAAGTCTGACAGTTTTATTTTATCTAAACCATTCCTCAGTTAAAACATGGAATAAATGAAAAAGACTCTAGGCTGCAGTGATCCAGTCCAGTTTTCAAAGATTTTAGAAGTCAGTTTATTCAGACCAAAGCCTACATGTGAATTTATTTTATCATTTAGACACTTCAAGGTCTTATATAATGGTATTTTTCGTTCATATTTATTACGCATCTCAGAAATCTACCAGAAGGTGATAATGCGTAGGATGAAAGGGTATAATTTAAAGAGAGGCGATAGGTTAGACCAGTAGAAGAAAGGAGCCACACATTAAATCAGGTTAACTATAAATCATTCATATTAATAAGGAAAATATTTAGGCTTATAGTGTTGCCTAAACATCCAGGATAGTAACAGTGACAGTAATTTGCTATGAGGTCAGGGACAATATCAATGAAAGATTTAGTATGCATGGGTAGACTGCATAACGTTATGTCAACTGGTGGTATGATTTCTATGTCTCCTATCAATGACTCCTCGAAGCGATTGGTGAGGGAACACATAGGAAGAGAGATTAGTCTTCAGTACCACATAAGATCTGGTAGAGAATGCTACACTCGAAGATGATGATATACTCGAATCCAATATCATCTAAGAAATTGAAAAGTTAAATAAATGCATTGTATTAATATTTTGGGTCTTTTAAAGAACTATAAAAATTAATTTTAAAAAGGAGGGAGAGAAATATGGAGTGTAGTTGAGCCTGGGAAGAAGGGAGGAGTGGGGGAAAGGTGATTTAATATTTAGCCTTTATTTCTCCTTACCCTACTTCGATTTGAATGGGAATAAATTAATTTCCCCCAAATCAAACTTGTTTTGGCCACGACAGTAATTGGTGAGTGATCTCTCCATGCCCTTATCTCGACCCATGAGCCTTTTGTTATATTTTCTCTGCCAAGTCCAGCTGAGGAGGGGAGTGATAGAGTGGTTTGGGGGGCACCTGGCAACCACGCAGGTTCAATACACCACAACAAGTCGAAAACGGTCTTTAGTAACAATTTGCTAAGGTGATGAAATATTCAAATGCATCAGAAGCTGAATTTCTGGAGCATATTTAGGACAAGAAAAAAAAAATAAATTAGAAAACCAATTATGAGAGAAGAGTTCAGTATACCTGAATTTCTAAAAGGTTTTGCTCAAGTCCAGTGTCAGTGGCTTTTAAAGAAACTAAGGTATGGATAAGCAATAAGGCTTCTCATTGATTACTAACCAGTTACGAGATTGGAAGCAAAGGGTGAAAGCAATTGTGCTGCTTCCACAATGAAAGGGGATGAGATTATTAAAAGAAAACCTGACTAAAAAGAATTGCCTATAGTAATAGCTGACTGGGAAGTAATGTAACTGATGAAAGTCTATGCCAGTAAATGCATAATGAAACAAAAGCAAAGAAAAACTGAGAAAAACCAACCAAAACCAACTATGCATACCTGGTACGTACAGTAGCTATTTAATGTTAAGAAAAGAGGCAGCAGAGACAGCCTTACGAAAAAATTTGCTGCTCAAGAGAGGTCAGCAAGTCAAACAGAATGCTAGAAAGAAAATAGAGATCAACACACAAAACCAGTATCATGATGAGCACCTATGGCAAATACTGTGTGGGGTCCTGATCTCCCCATCTCAGAAAAGGTACAGTAGAAATACAAAAACTATATAGGTGACAGGGATGATCTAAGAAATTAAATAGTTTCTTTTCAAGGAGAATTGAATTGATAACACTCCTATTGGAAGAGAGATGCCTGGTGTGAGATAAGATAAATTACTATAAAATCATGAATGGCTTACAAAAGGAATAGCTACTTTCCATTTTCTTATAATGCAAGAACTATAAAAGAACTGTGCATTATCAGGCGACAGTTTAAAAACACCCCAAAATTAAATACTGTAATTTTTATCCAACGTGCAGTTGAAGCGTAGAACCACATTACCATACAAACTTGTAGGTTTTAAAGATATTAAAAGAGTTCAAAAGGTAAATAGACAAAATCATGGTTGAAAAGCTGTTAATAGAGGCTCTGGTTCACAGCTGACAGTTGAAAGCAAGCATGATGTTCTGGGGACTCAGCATAGGCTTGGTCAATTCATGTTCTTAACTGGGCACTGGCAAAGAGAACATGGGCTGAAAAATACTTTTTTTCTGTCCCAGTACAAAAAAAAAAAAAAGTGAAGAATACCAAATTATTTCACAGGCTTGATCCTTGAGGAAATGATGTCTCCTCAAACTCTTCTGAAGTTCTGGAGGAAAGACAGTTACCAACAGTCTGCTGCCTTTCCACAAGGAGGTTGTATGTGTTATTCACAAAGCTCCCAACTCAGATCTACAAAAAAGAATTTGCCCCAACAGCTAAAATTATTGCACAACTTGGCAGCAATGCAAGCACTTTCTTCTGACCGTATTTTCTCCCAAATTAAAGCAAAGTGACATGTGCACTAAACAGTAGCACAGCTGCGATATCAACAACAGCGCAAAATACACCTCCTGCCATACACTTTTTCTTGTAATAAAAAAAAAAAATGAATCAAGCAGCACATGACAAATGTCCACAAGTTTAATGAAACATTGAGTGATAATTAGATGTTACAGTCATAAACACAGTATAGCATCCTATGTAAAACAGATTGAATCAACTTGTTATTTCATACCATAATCACTGTGGGATTCAAAAAGTAAAAAAAAAAAAAAGTAATCAAGTTATAGAATAGCTTATTTGCTTCTATTTTATATAGAAATCCATTATGTCAGACTAAAGGAAAATGTAAGGTCTTTCTTTACTCAGGTTGATGGCCTAGAAAATCATTATCAAACTCTGCTATAAAATAGATTTTCTGCTGTTGGGTATTGAAGCTTCTCAGGGGACTATGACTTTGTTAAACTATTTGACTTTACTTATGTCTTATGAAATACCTTATGAAATAACAGTAATTGTATATTTGAATCACGCTTTTCTTAGCAAATTACAGTTACAATTTCAAGAGAGATGTTCAGATTTACCTTGCAGGAAATTATAGACAATGCAATACTGTACTTTTCACCTTTCAAGCTGTCAGAGTAAATACCAGGTTAGAGAAATCTAAATACTACACTACATAAACATGCAAATTCCTTGCTTCTGTGATACATTTATTATTCCCTTTATTATCCACACAGTTTTATGCCATATCATGGGTTTACATATATTTGGAGAAGTTTGTAATGGTTTACATTGCTATTCGTTAGGAGAGACAGTTGTAACAGAAGTAATACAGAGAATGTTTGAAGACTGTTACACCTGTTTATTAATTAAAGATATGCTTCTATGTAGATAATGAACAGAGAAAAGTTCAGTTCCCATTTTCCTCTTCCTGCTCTCATATTCTTATTCCCTTTCCGTATTATCTTGCATCAGAAATCTTAACTAATAGACTATCATCCCTGAACGCATTGTTTAGATTCTCATCCATTGTAGTCTCACTTCATATTCATTATTCTTCTACTCCTGCTCAAGCACTGATCCTCCTAAAATAATTATTTCCATGTTTTGTCACATTTTTTACCTGGCCTTGTGTGTCACAGGCTTTCAAGAAGCCCATTTGTCTGGTGACATCTAAGCTGTACTATCACACAGCAACAGAGTTTCCAGGACTTGAAGCTCATTTACCCATTAATCACCATCTTTCTGCCTCAGAACATCAGTGTCTCCACTGAGAATTCACATAACCCACTTCAATACCCTCCAAGTCCTCTGCTCTAGTCTGCTTCAGCCAAGCTTTGCAAATAACCACCAGTATCCATCAGTCTTTGCAGCTGTCTGTCTTTCTCTCAGCTAACAGAACCAAACCTCATCTCCTATTTTGAAAATTTAAGAAACCGAGGCACAATATTTTAAAATTATGCCCACGTGGCAGTAAGAAAAAATAAAGTGAGAGCTTCCCAAATAATGATGCCTTATTTATTTATTTATTTATCTGCAATTTGCATTGTACTGTATGTATTATATTTAATTATAAAAGTTGCTGCTGAACAAAAGATGTTTCTGTTTCTTTCGCTGCGTGTCATTGTGTCCATTTGGGAGCACCATCTGGAGTTCAAAGAAAGGCAATAGAGATATCCAAAAATATTCAAGAGTGCAGATACCCAAAACACAGACAACCTGCAACATAAGTGAAAAAAAGTGATGCTATTAATGCTGGCAGGAAGCAGTCACTGCCAAGTCACATAAGCCTTGGAAAAAAAGATTTATGCAAGGGTTTGCAAGTGGACTGTCAAGAGTTTTCTGCAACACAGAGAACTGGTAAAAGTCATGTTACCAGTAGCAAGCTGGAAGTAAAGTACTGTAGTATGTGGCACACAAAATTTGTTTGCAAATTCACTTCTTAAAGACTAACAGTGATGTGGGGTTTTTTAAAGTTATCTTTGTCTAGTTTAACAAAACTTAATTTAGACATGCAACCCTCTCTCCCTTTCTTTATGTAAATCTCAGGAAAAACAGGCAGACCCACTTCAAAGCTTTAGCCTGAGAGTCTTTGAAGTCTGTATTACTAAACCAAATTTTCAATTTACAAGAAAAAAACTCTACCTGTTGACCAGCAGGGACTGAAATAGACACACAAAAGGAATACAAACAAATACAAACTACTCCTCTTTCTTCCTCATTTGTGCAAAAGAGGTACAGATTCTACACTGCTAAGGATATTGTATGAAACTACTCATGGTTGGCATATTACTTTACAAATAAGAAAAACAAAACATTAATTTAATGTGCTCTTATTATCATGACAGAAAAGGTCAACACGGTAAGTTTCTTGGATTTTAGACATTATTTAAAGCAGATTTACTATACAGTAAAAGTGATTTAAGGTCCTGCTGGACAAAATGAACTATGATAAATACAACCAAAAAGACCAGAAGAGTTGAATTTCCTAACCTTGGGAGAAGGTATTTGTCAGTATGGAAAACAAATTATCTGAGCTGTCTGATTTTATGTATTTTCTACTTACTTCTTAGGGATTGACAATGTAATTTATTGTACTTTTATTTCTATTTTTGATTGATCATTTTGGATATTCCTCCTTGTGATTCTACATACCACATACTAGTCCTCCAAGAGCAACAGTCCTCTGTGGAACTACCCGTTGAATGAGGATTACCAAATTTGGAGAAACAGGTGGAAAGGGGGAAATACAACCCTGCTTATGGCAAATGAGGTAAGGAAATTGCTTTCTCCTCCCTTATTGAAGTAGGGAAGACATTTCTAAGCAGGTCATAGTCCTCGGCACTATAGACAGAAATTATGTGGAGCATAGTCCCAGTGAGGAATATAAAACTGAACAGGAGTTGAAAATGCTTGATTTGACTTTCATGTGGAAAGATGAAAGTTGAGTCCTCTGACCTGTGACGTGACAAAGGCTGCAATGTTCTGTTGGGGAGCAGCTCTTTTGGGAGAGCTAACTCAAGGAGAGATGACTCAAATTAAATGGAAATGGACTGCCTTAGACTGAACTAATATTCTCCCACAAAGACTTGCCAGTGCATTTGATTAGCATCATGGCCCTACAGTTACTCCTGTGTTGAAAAGACGATCTGCTCCTAAGCACGAAATGGCATCTTTTTTTTCTATCTCCTATGATTCTTTTTTTTTTTTTTTTTTTTCTCCACAGCTCACTGAAGAAGATATGGACTTAAAATGAGACTCAGGGGTGGTCTTCTATAGCTGTCGTAGTAGAAGCTGCTTAGATTTCACTGGTCAATAACAGGACCTGGAAAAATGAATATGCTGGAAAGAAGTATGCTCAACTCCTTCCTGGAATGCTAGTGAATGGGAAAAAAATACTGTGTTGAAGATACAGGAGAGGCACTTTGTATCAAAAACATTCCTTGTAGTTCTCAGTCACATGAGTTAGCAAGTCAGGTTGTATACTTAAGTTAATAATAGCACTTTCCATTGTAAAGAAAGCAGTGTCCCAGCCCCTGGTTTTCAAGACCAGGAAAGAAGATGCTGAAGTCCTTACTGGCAAAGTCTGTTCTGCCTTCAACAACCATTTACACAGAGCAGTAGCTTGTTTTTATTGGAAAACAAAATGAAATGGGATGTAACGGCTCTTGCTGGAGAATCCTGGAGGAATAGAAACAAATGGAATATAATGATAATATTTAGAAAATACAAGAGCTTTCAAAAGCACCGGAAGTGGATCAGGTGTTTTTAGATAATAGCACCAAAGGAAGAAGCCCTAAGGTAAAATCCTAGCCCTAAATCAGAGAAAATTATTATCCTTAACCTCAACCAGATTAGGAGTTCACTTCATGTGACAAGAGGCGATCAGACAGCTATGTTCCACCTAGTTTAAACAACTCAGCATCTGCAAACTTGTATGGAAATAAATGTGCTTACTAAAAATTAATTTTATTATAGTTGCTATAACAATTATTGATGAAGATACTCTTCCTTGAAGGAAATAAAGGGTGTGGTTCATCTCACCAATAAAGAAATAAAATTCCAGTATATTTTCAAAGTCTAAGAAATATAATTGGTAAATTTCACAACACTTAAAATTTTTCCAGTACTCTAATGATATCTAAAAGTAAACATATCAATGATCCCTGTGCAAAGATCTTTTTCCCCCTTTGAGACAGCTGTACCCTGTCTGTCCCCAGCAGTCCTGGTGTATAAACCAACCCATGATCAAAACACTCAAAATTCTGCTGGTCACACAGAGCTAGGGCCAGGTATTGATCTGCTGGCTCTTCCTGTTTCTTCTCTCTTCATTCCCTGCAACTGGAAGGATAGAGTAGAACACTACTTGTGCTCCTGTTCCCTTAACCAGACAACCCAAGGCCCTGAAGTCTCTGTTGATTGCCCTTGGACTTCTTGTTGCAGCTTTATCACTGCCTACCTGAAAAATCAATAATGAATGGTAATCTGAGGGCCATACCAGGGTAGGAAGGTTTCTCTTCACATCTTTAATCCGGGCCCCAGGGAGGCAGCAGACTTTCCTAAGAAGTGTGTCCTGTCTGCATATTGGGCCTTCTGCTCCCTGCAGAAGGGAGTCTCCTATGGCAATGACCCATCTCTTTTTCTTTACGGAAGCAGTTCTGATGCAGGGCATAGGCCAACTTTTAATCTTGGTGACACCTCCAAGCTAGATGAACTATTGTCCTTGTTATTGTTCAGTTCCACTTGCAGAGCCTCGTACCTATCAAGCAAGGGCACCTGGGAAGCTGGGGTAGTCACCAAGGAGATGCATCTGCTGTACCAGGCAGGAATTTGTCACCATTGTCCCCTACTCCTTAAATGGCTGTATTCAGCCAGACGGAGAAAGGACAAATAATCCTCCACATGTGTCCTGTCTGCCCATTGGGCCTGTCTCAGGGAAGGTAGGGTGCAATTCCAGTAATGTGTCTCTGTCTCGCTCTCCCTGATACTCCTCGACCTACTCACCTTCTCCTGGAGCTCCACCACTAAGCGGAGGAGTCCCTCTCCCTGGGCTCAGGGCTGCCATCCAGTGCTGGCCTAAGGGCAGGGGACACCCCACAGCCTGGCACCTGGGTGGCCGCGTGTTCCCACCAGAGCCATCTCTGGGGAGCCACATCAGTCGTGGAGGGCGCAGAGCTTAGAGAGGCCATGGCTTTCTGCCAGTGGGACACGATCACTCCCTGGACGAGCTGGCAGAGCCTCAGCACCCTTCCTGCATGTCCTGCTGTCCAAACTCCCACACCACGCCCTGGTCGCAGTGCTCCCCAGGGGCTTCTTTTATTCGGGGGTAGTGCCTTAGCCACCATTGCTCCTGGTCCCCCTCAGGTATCGTCAGCTGCTGTCGTGAGAGCTGCAGGCTCCTGGAGGCTCTCTCAGTTCCTCCTGAGGTTCCCCTAAGTTCAGGAAACCCCCCTGTGCACCGCGCCAGAGCGCGCCGCTGCAGGTCCTGCCAGCACCAGAACTCTTTGCCCAAGAGACTGCTGTGATGCTAAATCACAGTGCTTATATTAACATGGCACTTGACCTGGGATTTTGATATTTTGATTCTGGACTCATATTGCTAAATGCTACATTACAGAATACAATTGCATCATACACGTCCACATTAGATACAATCAGAAAAGCTTGCAGAGGGCTCTAAAACAATACATATTTGAACCTACAGTTTTAATTTTAAAAATAAACAGATAAGGACCTAAAAGAAACTTTCACTACTGTTAGCCCGCCGGTGGATGAAATATTCTCCAGTCTGATCACCAGCAAAGTAGCAGTGATGATGGTTTCATGTTAGATAATATGAAAAAAAAAAAAATCAACCTTAACAGTTTGGTAAGGAAGAATGCAAGACTAGCCTGGATAGCCATCAGTACTACAGAAAAAGATGTAATGCTACGCTGAATCACAATCTCTGAATACAAGTTAAGAATATAATTTTGTTATGATTAATAAGCAAGTGTGGGATTCATATGCAAGAGCGCCACACTAAAAACATTCCGAATATATTTTTCAGTTAACTCTGTCGTCTTAAAGCATCTGCTGTAAGGACTATACCTCAGGAAGGATATGGAATAATTGAAGACTATCCATAAGAGACAAAGAAAAATTATTAAATGTATACATAGCTTGACACAAAACATATATAATAAATCTTTAAGAATGTAAGAGGAGGTGTCAAATAAGAAAATTCATCCATCTCTGTGTAATCTGAAGACAAAATAAAAAGCAAGGAACTAAAATTCCAGAAAAGCAGATTTAAATTAGAAATCATGAAAATCTATTTAAGAGCAAGGACAGTGAAGCATTATAACAGGTTGCTTAGGAAGGCTGTACAATCTTCTAAAGGAAGTTTTTTACAACCATCCCTTAAGAACGACAGGAATATAGCATATACTGTCTTCATGCAAGAAATGCATCCAAGGACTGGATAAACTCTTGCAGTCCTGTTTATGACTCCAGTGATCAAAGATACCTATAATTATACCGTTATGGGAGGTAAGTTTTTTCCCTGGAAAGAAATGTCACTGGAAAAAAATTGTTTATGTTGCTATAATGTATCTAGTTCTTATGCCTAGAGTTCACACTAGACATAAGCAGACAAGATTTGAGGAAGATTCACAGGAACAATCAAAGCCTTGCAAAACAACTCTTCTAGAGGTATGAATTAAATTTAACTTATCAAACACAAAAACAAAGAGTGACTTAGTCTCTCTACTTCCATAAGAACAGGAATTTCAAAAGTAAGGGGACCTCCAAAGTAGCAGACTAGGATATAAGGCACTATAACAGCTAGTGCACAAATATAACAGTGCACAATTTTTTAACAATTAGCCATCAAAGTAATTTACCAAGGACTGTGATAGGACATATACAATTATAGGAACAGATCTGAAAATGATACTGTAGTTTAACTATAAGTTTAGACTCAGAAGAAGAATTTTGCATCGACCCACTGAAATCTGAGCTTTTATTCAATGCCAAAGATGCAACAGCAACAGCTGAGGTGCTGAAGTGCTCAAAGCACCTGGTGAACTTTGAGTTCAGAAAGAAAGATGACACAATATGTAAGTATCTTTGGCATATCCAGAAAGAGAACCTGGATATTTATGATTGCATAAGTATCTATGCCACCTTTGAAAGGGGAACTGAAGCGCTGGAGTACCGTGTAGAAGGCAGAATGCACTAGGGAGACAATGCATGTGGACTTTGCTAGTCCATAAACATAAGCATCCAGTGCTTTTCTATGTTACTCAAGATACCGCCTCTAAAAGCTGTACCAGAAGGGCAAACGTCTCCTGTAGCTGTGTTGAAACGTGCAGCTCCAAATGAATGGGGCTTTATGAGAACCCAGTGCATCTTAGAGGGCACTAGGTGTCTTTGTTTAAGTAACTTGTTTAAGTAAATCCAAACCTTGAGCCTCCAGTTACCTCTCAAGAAAATGATTCCAGAATTACTTATTTTTTATGCCTCTTTAAGAAGGACTGACAACATTTTAGTGCATCACACCAGACTCCTACTGCCTCCTGGTAAAACAGCAATGTCTCAGGATTGTAAGTACTGAACCAAAAGACTTCACAAGGCTGTGTGCTAATTTATTTTAAAAATCTTTTGGTGATATTTTTATCACAGCTGTGGTGGTGGTAAATTAAGCTGGTACAGATACTATCTATCTGAAACACTTCCTGAAAACAGAATGACTGGGGACTTGAAAGCAAGATTTTCTACTTCAGGCTAAAACCAGGAGTATTGAAGGGAAATACTGACGGAAAAAACATGTTTGTACAACACGCTACTTTAATTTCAGTAGCCTGTACAGGCTATAATCGAGAATTAAAACCTAAGTATTCTACATAGTTTGCATTTACAGAACAAAAAGATCACTTCTAGTCCCTAAAATTTTAATGCTTACAGTCTACCAGGCTTCTCTGATAAATAATGCATCATAAGTTAAGAAATAGAGGAGCATTTTCTTTGAGCTATTTTCTAATGCACTGTTATGTAACTTAGTTCCCAGCTTCTTGTTAACCACTCATAAAGAAGATGGTCAAAATGTGCATTTGAGCTCTGGTTCCAGCTGGTACAAAAAGAATTACCATCTGTAAAATACATCGTGTTTCACGTATAAAATTTTTACATATATTTCTATTTTCCTCTTTGAGAATCAACTGGAGAATGGGTCACTTCAAACTCCACTAAGAAAAGCAAATGTGGTGAACTATCATTCGTCTCTCTTTGCATCACCCATCTTTCTCATGAGGCTTCGGCAAACAATTGTTTCCAGGCATCTGTTGCTTTTATTCACAAATTAACACAACAGGAGCTACAAGGCCATCAGAATCTCAAGGTTAACTTTCAGACAGCAGCAACTGAAATGTATCAGTGCTAACACTATACTGTTTCTTTATCTCTCACTTAGTGCCCCGTTGGTTCTGTTTTGCATGATACCCTTTTTCAAGATAGATTATAAATTATTCCCTTTGATTCAATGATTTTTATGCTAACTAAAGAAGTTTGTTTGTGTTTTTTGTTTGTTTTTTAAAGCATATACTAAAGCACCCTTGGAAAAGAAAAGAACAAATCCATATACACAGTACGCTGTGCATCCATGGCTCTGTTTAACAAGTATTCTATTCCTTAGTATCCCTTCAAGATAGGAGGATTAATCACCTGTGCAGATCTCGTACTTCAAGCTCATGTAAAGCAATACCCTTGAACCAAAAGTAGAGGCTGAAATGTGCCGGCAGCAGAAGAGTTTATTTGAATATTTTTACAGTTGTGTTAGCTTTTCATAGCGTACCTCAACCTCTGCTGGTTCCTGTGGATTAAACACTTTTTAAAATGGTTTCCACCTTAGCAAAACAGGAAGTGTAATTTCTCACTCATTTTCTACTTATTTGTATGAAAATTGCAAAATTTATGAAATGTACTGAATTGTTTTTAACCAAGAGATATGTTTATTCCCTAAGATGTGCTTGTTTTATCCCCAGTGACTTCCTGGAAGGAATTCGTCCCTGCATCAGAGTTGCCAATCAACCTCCATTTTGCCTGCAGCATAATACTATATCATTAGGCTCAACTAACTATCTTAACAATAGAAGATCACTAACTATAAAATGATTTTAAAGTCATCATCTATGCTGTGAACTGTATTTTGATTAACTTCCTGGCTCATATAAGCTGATTTTTAAGAAGTGGGCGTAAAGTGAGTCATACAATAACTCTTAAGAGTGAACAGTCTGGATGTTTCATTACAGATACTAGAGAAAGGCCTTCTTCCCCAAAGAAGGACACTCTATTCCCAGAAAAATCA
Organism: Rhinoptilus africanus; assembly: GCA_013400135.1. NCBI lineage: Eukaryota > Metazoa > Chordata > Aves > Charadriiformes > Glareolidae > Rhinoptilus > Rhinoptilus africanus. The sequence goes on along the minus strand of VXBO01002668.1, from coordinate 64,333 downwards.
AGTAATCTAAATATCTCCAGGAGAGCACCAACTGGCACGTCACCTCTTGACAATATTGCTCCCTGGGAGTAAACCAGAAATAACTACACACCCAACCATTGCATTCGTTTTAGTTGAACAAAAAATTGCACAAAATCCATGCTCCCGATTGTCATTTTGCTAACAGCTTCCACGATCATCCATGCAATTGTCTATACTTTTCAGTATTCTACATGTGTTTTCTCCTGAGCTGATCTGCAGTGCCATTGTAGTCTATGTTAAGACCAGTTTGTTTTGCAGACCCTACAAGAAGCTAGCCAACTAAAAAGCCAACTAAAACTTGTGGTTTATTCCATTTGTGGTAATACCAATATTAAGGTGACAATAAGACAGGATAAAGCCATTAATGGCCTATAACTACCTCTCACTTATAACACCACATGGAATCATGCTTGAGAAGTTTCTAAGCCCTCAGCATAGGCGGTATCTCTTTTCATCTAGTGTTATAGGTAATAAATTATTATTGTTATTATTATAGAAGCACTGATCAATGAAGAATCATGCTCTGTCAATGATCTAATGTCAAAAATGGTAGTGGTTGTAATAATGAAAGCTGCAATGCTTGATCATCTGCTGCCTCAGTGAGGTTTCCTTTTCTCTTCATGATAAATCAGCTGCCAAGTTTGCCCACAGTCTTGAGTGCAACACTAACTGCATGGAGTTCATCCCTCCCTCATCACATAAACCAATAAGATCTTCAAATTAATCAGATGTCCTCAAGATGCAGACAGTTTTAACTGCATCATTACGGAAATTACTGCACTCACTTGGCGACCTTCCAGGCACTAACACTTGGCTATGCAGTACAAACAGACATTTTTGCAAAGCGATGCACCTTCTTAACATATCCTCGTCTCCACAATCTTGCTTCGCTACCCCAAATTCTAACAATGTTCCAAAATGAGACCTCCAATGCAGGAAAATTTTTTTGTAGATAGAATCGCTCTTCAGGTGCAGTTTGTGTAGAGAATGGCTAAAAGAACAACAGGGATTCTATGTCAGCAATATGCACCTACCATTTTATGCATCTCAATTACATCCACACAGATATACAGATGGAAACGATGTTGGTTTATAGAACAACACTGTAATAAAAATGGGTAAAACCTTCCCATTCTACTTTATGAGCTCAAACTAACTGGAATGGAAGGCAGGAATACTTTTAACAGAAATACATCTGTTCTGTTTTCTTTATGAGGAAAATCCGTGCTTCATAGTGCTTCCACTATTGGAAGTTCTCATTCCATAGTGTAATTCCACACTTTCCCTCCCATTCCTTTGTGACTCCTTCAATGCCAGCACCTTTCACAGTGCAGCCCGATGAGGAATAATACACATTTCTTTGTAGCTTTTTGTCATCATGGCTGCACTACTATTATCAGGCCATGCAATACTTTTTTGGTGGTTTAACGTACTGCATACCTTTGACTTACTTTGAGACAATATTTATGCTTAATATATAAGTAAAAATTTAAAATTGTTGGTTTAAATTGTTTAAAATTGTTGTCAGTAGGAAATGAGACAATAATTTATGTCAACCAGCAACCCTTTAAAAAAAATTTACAAATTGTACATTTGTTACGGTTCATTCACCTATAGATTAATCATGTGCCTAGTGGTCAAAATGAAAATATAGTAGCCTTTGTACGACAGTTACATGTCTCAATATGAAATTTATTAGTGCTTCATTTATTCCTAAAATAGAAGCTAGTAAAATGCTGCCATGGCAAACACAGCACATTGTGTGATACAGGTACATCTTCGTCACTGATGTTCCACAAAAGAACCTCCTGCTACTAATGATAATACTCATGAGTATGGACAGTAATTAAGCACCTGGTCCCTGAAAACCTCACAGTTTTGAACATCAGTGGTAGTTGCTGAACTCTGCAGAGGGTTATGCAGTCTCTGTCTTTCCTGGCTCCCTTTCAAGACTAGAAAAACAATTTTTTTCCATCCTGCAGAGCTATCCTGACCACAAAACAAAATCCTCAGGCTGCTGTATCTTGAGGAACATAATTGGAACTCTAAAATGGAGCCTCTTAAAACTGCAAAACTACAGCCTGTTTGAACATACAGTAAGGGAAACCTATGCATGTGTATTTGCATTTTATATGGAAATTGTCTAGTACGTCAATAAGAAAAGTACTTATTTCTTCTGAAAGTTTGTATGTATTAATGCATGACTAGCAACTGAAATGCCTGATTACTCTTAGAAACATAACGAAATATTATTCAGGTAATTTATTTCCTTTATTAATACTAACCCAACTAAGGATGATTAAATGGTATTGGAGCACTTTGAATCCAAATGGATATATCCTTAAAGAGTACCCTCAGGCTAAGTGTGTCATTTTGCTTTTTTAACCTCTCCCTTGCTTTGGCTCCTTTTCTTGCTAATACCACCCAATTCAGATATTTTTAAAGCATGAATCACCCTATCATCTAAACATTCATCTTCTTTTGAAGAACTATTTATTCTGCTGCAATTGCTGAAAATAAAAAGGGAAAAAAACAGGAAAAAAATTTAAAAAATCAGTCTACCCAGGCTGAATTACATTTTCTGCCAGAAGAAGAAAACATCATTGTCTCATCACAGTTCATTTAATTTGAGAGGAAGCACAAATGAGGCTTCTAATTTCTGAAGAAGATGAGACTCCAAACCAAATATATTCGTAGATTGATAAATACTCCAGGGAAAATCTTGAAAACAGTATGTAAATTCTTTCTGCACCATTTTCTTTATGGGCAGGGAGAAAAAATTGTTCCCCTACTTTTTAACTGGCTATACCTTTCCAGAAAAGGCTTTAAAACTTGGTAAGGAATGAAAGAGAGAAAGAAAAAGCACATCCAAGTAAGTACATGCTAAAATAAGTGATGTGCAATACATTTTCTGTATTCATTGCCCAATGAATAACCTTCGGAAAAATTCAACACATTCAACAGCACACAGTTCAATAAGCTTGGTAGGCGTTCCTGTATTAACAAAGCATACAACTCTTTTGGCCTCGTGAAGTTATTAACTACATTAGATTATTTCTTTCTGTAAGTAAAGGAAATTTCTACTCGTATACATTGCCCAGACGTACAAAAAGTAAAGGGAACTTTCTGAGGTGAGTACAGTACATTTCCAGTGGCTGTAATTCCAACCTTTTTCCTGGCTTATTCTGACTGGGTTTTTTTGTTGTTTTGGGGTTGTTGTTTTTTTTTTTTTTTTTTTTTTTTTTTAAATAAACATTACATAAACTATTGGACACAGATTTAGACATAGAATCCCTGCTGCATTTTTTCTTAATTAGATATCTTTTATCCAATATTATTTGCATACGTAAGTCTAAAATATAAACAACTACTGCAAAGCTGGGCTGCACTATTCCATCATTTCTTTATCTTCCTTTTGGGGAATAAGAAATTAGTNAGGGATTAGTTTCATGGCAAAAAAAAAAAAAAGAGTATGATCTGTAATATGGCTTGTTTACATTCACAGCTTGAAGATCTACATTTGTCCACGGCCAGCAGCCAGGTAACCTGGCTGTGTACTATTGAAGTCTTCACAACCAAAGCTTTCATTTCTCTAAACAATCTGCGTGATCAGTCTTTACTGTTTAAAAATTACCTTTCAAAACTAGTAAGCAGCAGGTGAACAGTTATCCAAATCCCATCAAAATATTGTAGTACCTCTACTGCTGTTGAAAACTCAGTGAAACATGGACCAGCAGTTTGCCATTTTATGTGGCACAACAGCAAGGTGGTCGTTAGCTTCTGCCCAAGAAAATGTGTGGGACAGTGACAAGAGGGTCTGGGAAGAAGGATTCAAAGAGGTGGCTATATATAAGATAAAATGGTAGAGATTCACAGAACTTTGTATGAGGAGCTCTGAATCAAAAATGATTACTGAAAAGAAAATTGAGAGATTCATGATTTTGAGACAGATAGGACTATTAAGAATAGAAGGAAAGGTTACAAGTACAGCCCATTCCCTCTTTTGTGTCTGTTCAGAAGCCAGAACAGCCTATTACAGCTATTATATCCTTAAATAAAGAACAAGTGAGAAGATGCAGGATATAACAGAAGAGAAAATTATGGAAGCTGCAGGAAAGAATACACCCTGAAGGCAGGCTAGAGAAAGGTACACCTTGAAAGGTACACAGCAAAATAAGCAAGCCTAAGACCAAGAAGGAAAAAGAAATATAATGCAAGACATTAAAAAAGAAAGTTAACCAGTAATAATACCACAATCATATTAACCTCTTGTTTCATGTAAACTTAAACCAAACATAATTTCTTAATATCCTTACTGTGNAAGGAGGCTGAGGTGAGACCTTATCGCTTTCTACAACTACCTGAAAGGAGGTTGTAGAGAGGTGGGGGGTCGGTCTCTTCTCCCAAGAACAAGTGATAGGACAAGAGGAAACAGCCTCAAGTTGCACCAGGGGAGGTTTAGACTGGGTATTAGGAAAAATTTTTACACTGAAAGGGTCATTAAGCATTGGAACAGGCTGCCCAGGGAAGTGGTTGAGGCACCATCCCTGGAGGTATTTAAAAGATGGGTAGACACAGTGCTTAGGGACATGGTTTAGTGATGGTTTTTGTCAGAGTTAGGTTGATGGTTGGTCTAGATGATCTCAAAGGTCCCTTCCAACCTTGGCAATTCTATGATTTTAAGGAAAGTAGAAAAGAAGAAAGAAAAAAGAAAGAAGAGAAAAAAAATGAAAAAGCAAGAAAGAAGACAACGAAAGAAAGAAAATGCAGTAAAAGAAAAATTTTGCAAGACTGTGAGGAAAAGATATGGACATCAAGTTTTCAAAACCTAACCTCCAGTCTATTCATATACCAACTCATTTATTATTAAAGTAGGACATTACTTAATCATTTACAACATATTCCATTAATGAAATTATTCAGATAAACGCAAGAAATATTAGAAATAAGCATTACTGCAAATATATTTCACATCAGACAGCATAACGAAAACATCATGCAACAATTCTGCCCATCAATTTTCTCAGAACTCAAGGAGAACTATGGTAGCTGTTGAATTTACTTGTTTATATCTACAGAATGAGACACTCATTCCAAGTCTTTTCATCCACATACAAGGTGAAATACTGCCTCTGTTGAAATCAGTAAGAGTTTTGCTATTGATTTCAATGAAAACCCAATTCTGGTCACTGTTGTACTCTTTCTCTCATGGCTTAGAGAGATTCTGAAAAAAAAAAAACCCCAAACTCAGGTAAACTACACCACAGGGATCCAGCTCATTATAGTCACTTTTCATNTGTTTTTTTTTTTTTTTTTAATTTCATAACACAAATTATACAATATGCAAGCTCCACCATTTTCTAAGGAGAAACACTGGCTTTCTAAATTTCATAACTTCTATATGTATAGAATAGTTTCACTTCTGAAAGGCTGGAACAAATCTTTAATACACATAGCAGTCTAGTGAACTGTTCAATAAATCCAGGGATTAGTTTCATGGCAGAAAAAAAAAAAAG
>VXBO01002668.1:36764-55437 GCA_013400135.1 Rhinoptilus africanus | reverse complement strand
GGGGCCGCCCGCAGGCGTTGTCGGCGGGGCCGCCCGCAGGCGTTGTCGGCGGGGCCGGAGACGCCTGTGCGCGGTGCCCGCCCTCCTGGCTGCAGCCAAGGCCCCTCGGCCGCGGGAGATGCGCGGCTTCTGTCGGGGGGCTGGCGCTTGGGCTGCGGCGCTTGGCTCCTCAGGGTCGGGGGAAAGCGGTGAAGGGTGGTGAAGTGGCGGGGGGACGGGGGCCGCGCTGTGGAGTTGCCTTCCCTCCCCGTTCTCACAGCAGCTCCCCTCCAACAGCATCGCCCCGCGGCCGCCCCGGCGGTGAGCTGCCCCCGGAGAGCCGGCCCGCGGGGCCCTGCCCGGGCGAGGGGGCTGGAAGCGGCTTTGGCTTCGGGCTCCGCGGCCGCGGGATGTTAAGTGCGTGGTTCTGTGTCCTTTTCAGTCGAGGAGAACCCTGGCATGCTCGAAGCAAAACCTCTTTCTATAGTAGATAGAACTTCACGCTGCCTTCTCACCTTTAGAACAAAGAAAACGCAGCAGGATTGTTTCTTGTTCTCGCTGCTGTCTGTCTTCTACATTCAGACCTGGTTAGCGAAGAAAATCACATTCCCATTTTTGTGAATGATACAGTTATTCGTGTTAGAATTGCCATATTTAAAATACCTCTTTCTAAATTGGGTGGACCAAAAGGGAAACCTTATAGTATTAAAAGTACTTTAAAACATACATATATATGGTATGGAAGCACAGCTATAAAGTGTCTGCATGCCATACGTCATGTCTTCTTCCCTCTTTAATGAGGGAAGAAGTTTTTAGTGTCCTATGCAGACACTTTTTGAGAAATTTACCAGATTTTCTAATACCAGAAACACTCCTGAGGCTCTCACAAGGAAGATGTGGTCAACCTCTGTTGCTTCTTTTTTATGATTTGTGTTCCTCAGATCAGAAGGTGCTATGTAAATGTGGTGGTTTGGACAGGCTCTTACCAGCCCTCGGGGAAGCTTACTAAATCTCAGCTGGTCAATCGCTTGGGAACCAAAGTGATGTTTCTTGGTGCGCATCTGCACTGTAGCTCCAGAATGAAGGGCTCTGAAGGCCTAGAAGCTTCATCTCTGTCTAGAGCTGATCTGTCACTTGAGAGTTTTCAGGTTCTACGAGCTGGTAAATCTTAGCAGGAGCTAAGCTGGGAAAACTTAGCTGAGAAGCTTTGATACTGGCCGTGAGGTACCAACCTCGGCGGCTTTTGGCTGACCTTACCCCTGCGTCAAGAAAGTCAAATTTTTCAGAGTTTTCTTCTGTGTTGCACTGTCATTTGTTATGTTTAAGGAACATCAGAACAAATAAATTGTACTATTTGCTGGTTCTTACTGAAATAGATACATGTCTTATGTAAACGTACTTCCTTTGCATTGCGTATTTCCCTTTTGGAATCAGGAAAACTGGAAAAAACCAAACAATCCATAGGGCAGGGTATTGAAACTTGAGTTGTCATATGACCAATATGATCTAGAGTAATTAAACCCTTTTTTTTTCCTCTGACTAAAGAAACATCCTTATTTTGTGAAATTTAGGGAAAAGATGCCTTGAATGGGAGTGGTTATTCTTGAGACAGGTTGGCTATGAAGTTTGGAGAACAATTTAGAAAATACTTTAGTGTTTTTCATGCATGCCTTTTTTTTTTTTCATGGAGGTCCTAGTTTCAAGAAGAACAGCTGGAGATTTCACAGTACTGTGGTATTTCATGCTATTTATTCCCATATAAGATACAAAATTATTTGGAACAGAGATAGTCATGGACGAATAAATATACTTGCAGCTATTTTCTGGTTCTAAGTCTATATAGCAGCTTACAAACTAAAAGTAAACTAACAGGGTTTTTTTGAAAAAGGAGACTGAATGTTATGGAAATACAGGTTCTGTCCTTTCATGGTAAAGCTTAATATTTTTTTGATGCTTAGTAAAGGAAATTTCTGTAATCTTAAAAGGAGGAACCAAAAGGCATCAATTGACTTAAGTGCTGGACCTGAAGGCAACAATTTATGATTCAGAAAAGTGTGTGTGGTAGTGAAGAGTACGCTGACAGGGTTAACTGAAGATCCTTATTTCTTCAGGCACCTTTCACGGGAAAATTTGCCAAAGGAGTTTGCAGTACTGAGTGACTGGGTAATTAAAAAAAAAAAAAAAAATTTAAAAATATGTAGTGTAGTGCACAGAGTGAGGCAGTTTTAATTTCACAGTAAACACCTCTGAGGTCATTTTTACTACTCAGGAACTAGATTTAGGGATGATGATATTTCTGAAATCAGGTTGCGTGCATTGGCTGTGAGCTAAATTGAAATGAGGTTTTGGAAAAGGATAGGGAGCAAAATTTAAAAAAAAAAAAAAAAAAGGCCAAAAAAAGAGCAATTTTATGTCCAGGATGTATGCTGAAAATCATGCTGTTTTCAAATGTGTTCCCTTAATCTTGGAAAGGAAGGATGCAGTAGAGCTGAAACAGTACAGAAAAAAAATGCCTCTGAAATGTTTATATGCATCCAGTGATAGGAATACAATAAACAGACTAGAAATTTCTCTAAGGGAAAACTCAGAGACCTGAGAGAAGCAATTAATTTATTAGTGAAGTAGAAAATGTAGATAATAATAAATAAATGTAAGCAAATGTTTGCTTGCTCTCCCTTCTACTTTGAGAACTAGGGGCATGGAATTAAATCAGCAGGTGAGTTTCTAAACGGAAGGTGTTTTTTCATATTGTACATAGAAATGACCTTTTGTTCAGGAAGTCTCTGATCCACAAATATCTGAAGATGTTTAACTATTCTCATAAAGCATTGCTCTAAGTTGGACCTCTTCTGTGCCCATAGGCAGAGACTGATGATCTAAACTAACTTATTCTTCTTTCTGACCTGTTACAGACAGATTTTTTTTTCATTCTTTTAAAATGAATCCACTAGGCAGGAGAAAGAGCTTTGAAAGGCTTCTATTTTTGGCTGATACACCGACATGGTTCAACAAATTTGGGGTGAGAATCCAAAAGCTGCTACTAGTTAACAAGTCATCATAGGAGTCAGAGTAACTCTTTGCGCCTGAGATCTTCATCTGCATCTAAGTTATTCAGGATAACTTTTTCCTACTGAAAAAGGGAATTGGTGTTAGATACAAGTGCACCCAACAGTCCAAGGCAAGATACTTCATAAATATGTAAGAATGACCAGTGTACCTCAGTAAATTGAAGTCAGATTCTAAAATTTGGATGTCCATGACAGAAATGGAAAATCACAGCTATGCTCTCAGTAATGGCTGTTGAATCAGAAATGTGTTCTAAGATTTTTACGGTTACAAGGATAGACATAACTTAAGGTAGCTGTTTCACATGACATGTTTGCTCTGTCTGTTTCCCCAGTATTACTGTTCTGCTGTGACACTGGCGTTGATGAGCATAATTTATCTGTCACTGTCTCTAAAGAGTAGCTCTGAACAAGACTAAATGATATAATGCAAGCATTGCCAACCTGTAGCTCTTCAATGCAGCTTTTACAGTATAGGTATCTCATCATTGAGACTGATGTCTCCCCAAAACACAAGCCTTTGCTACAGGTATCACTTACTTGTTCTAGAGATTTTGCACTTTGATGCTGAGCCTCTGTATAAGCATTCTAGAGGTTCATAGTGTCTGTGGTAGTCCAGGGTCTGTCCTGATGCTAGTCAAATTTTAGTCAGAATGCTGCTTTTTTTTTTTAGTATACTTTCGTTATAAATATTCCACTGAAAAAATGCTTGTTAAAATAAAAATGTGGAGCACTAAGATCAATTCCTGACACTTCCGAAAAAGAACTTTATGATCGAAATCTTTATGCAATAGAGGAGGAATCTAGTAGCAGATATGTCAAGCAAAGAATAAAAAGTTTCTTCAATATGGAATAGAAAAGCCCAAATGAAAGACCTTATGAACATTCTAATTATAGACATTACAGTCATTAATTCTTTTTTTGCAGAAGAGGTGAGATAAAATAATAATTGCAGAAGTAATCTATCACTCGAGGTGCTGTGTGTTTTGATGAAGATCAATAGCATCTGTTTAAATTAAAGAAAACTGAATACAGAAATACGTTAGTCAGGTGAATCATATTGTTTCCTTAAAAAAAAAACAAAACAAAGCAACAAACCCTGACCCTTTAGAAAACTTTAGTTTCTCTAATCTAAAAATGGAGTTAAACTCCCAGAGAGTGGTAACATGATAGACTAAAAAGACAACTGAAAAGATCAGAAAGATAATCAAAGTAGTTTGAATGTATTTAAAGTTAATTTCTTATTAGAAGAAACATGTTCTGGACTCCAGATAATCTCTTTGACAAAATTAAGGTCTTGGGATGGATTGTGATCTGTAGAAAAAGAACCCTGTAATTTGATGTAAAGTGCCATGAAATCTGTTAATGAAAAGTGTTAAATTAAGTACTGTAAGCATATATGCTTGTATATGTGCCATAAAATAATTTTCCCTGACAGTAGCCAAATGCAAATCCAGTTGGGCAAAATAAGCAGCGTTATTTTTGTTCCCTTCCCTTCCCCCTATCTATCCTATTGACTCTTTTGTGTGTATTAGTGCTGTGATACTCATTCAGCTGAGTCAGTGCATAGGGGGTTTTTTGTTGTTTATTTTTGAGATGTTAACAGGGTTTTGCTCTCGAAATGCATGAGTGACCTTACCATGAAAACCAGATGAATCCCAGAGGTAACTAAAACAGATGAACGGATTAAGGTTGGAAATGGAAGCAGAACTTCCCTTTTTGGCAGTGTCATGCTGCTAATCCAATTCAGGCTGTATTGTTAAAAAGCATGTTCTAAAATTCCTTATTTAATATTATCACAGCAGTAACAAATAGAGAGTTGTGACAACTGAGCTATATGTTAATGCACTTTAAGAGTAGTAAAGAGCATTTGTAGGAAACTAAGGTGAGATGCTTTATAAGCTTTTTAAAACAACCTGTGTGTATCTCAGTAAATTTAAGTAAGATTCTAAGATTTGTAGGTCAGTGACGGAAATACAGAATCACAGCTACGCTATGTCTAATGGCTGTTGAATTAGAAATTTATTCTAAGAGTTTTCGGTTTAGTGTTGTCAGTTTTATGCATAATCTTGTTCCACATAATTCTGTGGTAACCTAAATTTCATTAATCCTTTTCTCTGGCTCTCTTGTGTTTAATGTGGAACAGGAATTAAAGTTATAAATAAAGTTATCAGTCATTCTGTTTTACTGATTTTCTTCCCCTTGCTTTCAGGGCTCAAATCTTGCTGTGTGCTGTTGGTCTTGTTTTGAACTTCGTCCTGGGATTTTATGTGAAGTGTCACGTAGCTGTGACATTGCCCTAGGAGGGTGCCAGCAGCTAACTTGCAGGCTTTCTGCTGAGGTACGTCCTTAATGCTATGCCGTTTTTTGTTTGTGTAATTCCGAAAACAAATTAGAATTTCACATTTGTGAAGTTGCGAAGCGTCATTGCTTCGAGTTTAATTTGCCAAAGTATTTGGTCAATGTATTGATTAACTAAATACAAAGTGGTTGATTCGAAGCCAGTAAATAGGTTAGTAAATAAAACCTGTATTCTGAACATAAGCTGTATTTCTCTCGTATCCTATTTTGTCCTTTACTCTTGTTCTGCTACATTATTCTCCTTTCATGGCTTCTGGGGTTTTCTTTCCCTTCTTTTTTCCTGTCCTATTTATATCAGACTTGTCAAAACATGATAGTTTTGAAATAACATAGCCATAATTTCCATTTCATGGGATCTATTTTTGTTAGGAAAACAATGAAGTTCAGAAGTAAGATGTTTTATAAAATACATGAGTCCTTGGTGATAGAACCTCAGAACCTGACAGAGTCTCAAATTCAGAAGTGTTTTTTGTTCCTCTCTCCCCGTTGCAAAGGGCTGTTAGTTTTACAGTCAATGTATGTGTCACATTTGTCTCTGCATTATTTCTATTATGTAGAAAAATTATGAAGCATTTCATGCTACTGAATTAGGCAATAAGAAATCTGACTTTAAAATATTTGTCTTTCGATCAGTTGCGGACAAAATCCTTCTGTTTGGATTCTGAACTATGACATCATGGCAAGATTTCGCAGAAGAACATGCATCATTTTGTTGCTATTTATTTTGTTTATTTGCTCCATAATGATGGCTTTGAAGACTCTCAGACCTGACAGAGCTGGCTTTGGGGATCCGTTTGGACTTGGTTTGTTGCCTGAGCTTCAGCAACGGACGGTGCTCTTAGACAATAAACAAAATTCACTAAATAGGATTCAAGGAGATACTGCAACGCGTGTCAGTAATTTGCATGGTATCACAGTCAATACTATGAAGGCATATATGCCTCCAGTAAACAAGCTGGAAGAAGAGCTGTCTTCTCCTAATTATAACTTTCATATATTCTACTATAGTTGGTTTGGGAATCCACAGTTTGATGGTAAATATATTCACTGGAACCACCCGTTGTTGCCACATTGGGATCCCAAAATTGCAAACAATTATCCAAAAGGAAGGCATAATCCTCCTGAGGACATTGGGTCCAACTTTTATCCTGAACTCGGATCTTACAGTTCCAAAGATCCTTCTGTCATAGAAGCCCACATGAAACAAATGCGTTCTGCTTCAACTGGTAATGAATGTTAACGTTTCAGCATGTTGTTAATTTATCCAGCCTTAAGTATGTGAATGAACACAACTGACCGGTTCTTCCATTTTTCTATGTATTTCTGAAAATGTCTGAAGCTAGTAAATGTCTTTGCATTTCTGAGTTTTAACCTCCAACCGAAACCTACATCTTCAAAGCTGCGTCTGATGAGTGTAACAGCACAGAAACATAAGAACTGTATTTGTAATCCCGTAGGTGCACATGTTTCATGACTTACTGTTAAGCAGTGATAACATGTGTAGAAAATACAGAAACCCATGCTAGAATATATTGTCTGTGTATTTTATTTTTGGAGATGAGTACTTCACTTTTAAGAACAGATTTCAGTAAATTATGTTAACATGTTTATGAAGCAGTCAATTCAAATAGGACCTTTTTTTTTATCTGAATTCTTTCTGTGTAATAACGTATTGTGTGTGATTATGTATAAATTCATATGTCAAAGCATATGTAGGATTATAGCTTTTATACAGTTTATATTTTATGCAGTGTATTTATAGGTGGTCTCATTAACTATGGAAATGTTTAATCAAAACCTTCTTGAACTTGAGTATGATAGTTTCAGTGTAGCTAATTACAGTTTATTTCTTTGTCCAAAAAGTATCTTTTTTCTCAAACCAAATTGATGTTCCCTTTCTTAAACAAGGTGTGCTATATACATAAGAATATTCAGTGCATTTTTGGTGTTACTCTTTGTTGTTGGGCTTTAAAAACCTTTTTATGTTCATCTTCATCTTCTTTAAAATAAGTAGTCATATAGTCTAATATTAAACTCTGGACAGCCTTGGTAAGTGTAATTGGAGGAACATGACCAGAGCTCATAGTGTTATTCAGAATGCTAATTACCTTGAATTGAATTGCTTTCATTCACCTAATTGCTAAGGTTTGATGTAATTGTTATATTCCCATTAGTGGTGTTTACTTACATAATGTTTACTTTCTGGTTATTGTTTTCTCCTGGTTTTTAACCTAACCTGTATTTTGTGCAAGGGTTAATACAAACACAGGAAATTTCTCACCCTTTTCAGTAATACAATAACTCCATTAATGGGACCACGAGCAACAATGGGAAAACTGTTGCAGAGAAATCTCAGGCATTAGATGCCAGTAAGCACGTTTTTAGTCTTATCTAAAGCAAAATGATGCATGAGAGTGTGATGAAAGCAGAAAAGGCACCTGTAGCTTTAGCAGAATCTGTGATGTTTCTCATCCTCTTAGTAGAAATGTCAGCTTATACAGCTGAACTGCTGGTACAAACGGTGCAAAATACTAGAAAAAAAGCATCAAAGCAAGTTTTTTCTCTTAAGTTGATTTTCCATTTAAAACTCAGCAATCTGAAAGAACAGTTCATGCTTGCTGTGACATGCTCTTTGTAACATATTACTGGTATTTGTGAAAAGTGATTTCTTTTTTCCGCTGTTATTCTGATTTACATATTTAAGTATACTTGAATTTGTTCTCTTCCATCTAGTTTTGACCATCTTTTTTTCCTCAGGTCATTACTTCAAATACTGCATCTTTCTTTATAAGAATTATACTTTGTTCATTTTCGGTGTACTGTGAGCCTGACTATTTACAGTTTCTTCTTTTTGTCTCTTAGCCAATGTCTAATCCATGACTGCATTTTACATTCTGTCAAATAATAATTTTTCTTCTAGCCTTTTTGAGGCTTTATCAAGGATCTTACAAAAGGAGAAAAATGTAAGTGCTTATTTCAGACAGTATTATGGAATGATCAAAAGCATTTAAGTGATTGGAGCAGCAGGAGTCTCATGCAGTGTTTCTTTGTATTCTTCTTATATGTTATGATTCTTTCCTTACTTATTAATTTCGTAACAGTTAACAGATTAATGCAATAGGTTATATTCCTCAGATTGCTTGGTGATTTTTTTTGTGTTTTTTTTTTTTTTTTCACCAACCTGTTTTTGCGATAGTCCAGTTTGAAGTACTTCATTTATCCTGAATGACTGAACTCTGGTTTTGAAGTAGTCTTTCTCAGGGAAAGAACAATGCAAAGGTTAATTTAGGTTCCTTGATGAGCGATTCCGTCTCCTAAACTTTTCCCTGTTTCCTAATGGTATAGAAGAGGGTCTCGATAGGTATTGTACTCAAGATAACTTGAGTGTAACCTGAATTTATTGCTGCTGTTCTACTTGTCCTTTCCCTCTTACTGACTTGAATTTTATCCTTTTCTCTTGTGTGAAATAAAATATAGGGTGATAAAATGCAGTAAAATATTGCATTTTTCTTGTCCTTGAGCAGACTGTTTCTTCTGATACTTAGTCTGTTATTTGTGATTGTCTTTTTGATAAAATACTGAGACTATGCTGAGGGTAGCTGAACTAAGTTCTATATATAGTGAGCTCAAATTTCTGGTTTTGATGTTAGAAGATGATTCTGTATTCACTCTAATTTATGTTTTCCTTTTCAGAATTTTGGGCTTGTTTGTTTGGAAACTGTTAGTCAGAAATGTTACAATATTAGTAAAATAGAGGGAATTTAGAGTATATACTTCCCTACCTCAGTGACCTGTAATGAGTACTTAATGTTTACCTCATTAACAAGGATCACGTTGTGACTTATTCTTCCATATGTTTTAAATAGTATTGTTAGGAAAATATTCCTCCGTCAGTATTTAATGTGTTTGTTTCTGTCTTAACTTCTTCCTGACATTATTTCCAGATACACACCTAAAAGGTTTAACTTACTTACCCGACAGCATTTTGTTTTAGAAGGGAGGGGTTTAGACTTTCTGAAGAAGTATGTGTTCTTTTTGCTTTCATGGAGAGCATCAAGAAAACTTACAGCATTGGGAGGTTGTACTTGTTGTCATCTTTTTTGCCAGGAATACTAACATCCTTAAATTACTGAGGGTTACTCAAGGTTATTGGGTTTTTTAAATAATAAATTTAAAAATCAATTTCACATGGTCAGAAGGGTAGACTACAGCCCAGTAACTGTTTTTGTCAAGAAGGAAGGTTGTGGGATTACAGTCACTGCTTCTAGTATGAAATGGTTGTTTTGTAGTAGAGGCAGAGGTACCATGCAGAAATACGATGGGGAATAAAGTTTCATGAAACAAGAATCTCTTTAATCACATGTATAGCCCTTATCTCTTGAGTGTTCTCTAACCTTAGGTATGTCGATGTTCTCTGCCTGTACTGTGGCATAGCTGCAATGCCTTAACTGGGAACAGTCTCGTCCTCTTGGTACAACCTGGAAGTTAGGGTGCTGAAATGTGGAGGGAATGGCTCTAAGTGTTAGGCTGGGGACACCAAGCACAGAGCTGGTCCCGTGACAGATGATCTTAACCGCTGTTTGTTGTGTTGTCTTTTGAACAAAGAGAGAAGTTAAAATCCACTGTGAGAATACTGAGATTTTGTAATTGGTTTTAAAAAGAATTTTAAATTCTCGGTATTTATTATGTAAATTTCACATCAAACAGTAATTGTAGCTCATGACAATGTAATAACATACATGTTTTATGTTAAACAACATGATTTAAAGCTTAAGTTTTGTATTTTCAGGTGTAATAGTGCTTTCATGGTACCCACCGGGTATGGCTGATGAAAATGGAGAACCAACTGATGATTTAGTGCCTGTTATTTTGGATTATGCACACAAATATAATCTAAAGGTAAAGTATTTTTAAGATGCGTAAGTTAGGACTACTTAAGAAAGTAAACTTTGGTAAGAGTTTACTACATTTAACTCAGGGTGTAGAGCAGGGAGGCTTGTAATGTAATGGCAGTTTCTGTTTCTGCCTCCTATTACACTGCACTTTATTTGGGTCATAGAAGCAGGTGTAAGTGCCCTTTGACTTACACTGAATTTTGATAAGACCTAAGCAATATTGCCTTATAACTAGAATAAATATTTTAATATACCTTGTTTCTGTTTTGGTTCAGATCTAAAGCTTACAGAATCTGAGGTATGGTATTATGGATGTTTTTTTTTCTTTTTAGGAGGCAGGTTTTAAAATTAGACAAGATGTTGTTTTCAGATGACTCTTTGCACTTGAGGAAAATATGACATACTACAAAATACTATGGAATACCATGATCTATAAACTAAGGAAGTTTGAGAAAGAAGAAAGGCTAACTTTATTTTTTGTATTGCTACAGAACTTGCTGGCTCCTGATCATAGAGATCAGGAGCAAACTTCTATGAGTAATAAAGAGAGATTTAGAAATTCTGGTTTGACTGAATTTCTTTATTACAGAAGGTATCAGGAACACTTGCCTTGAACACTAGTTCTGAGGGGTGCTGCTCTGACTTTAGGTTACTCGAGGGCGTGACATGATACAAAGGCTAAGTTACCAGCTTCATGAAATAGATGAAATATCAAATCAATTAAAGATTACATGGATTGATCAGTAGAGTCTAAAATTGTGGTTTGATTTTGTTTATTTTTAGAGTTAAACTTGTATATTCCCTTGGGCTAAAGAAAATACGCATTTCATTATGGTTTTGAAGAGTTTTTAAATTATCTAAGTAGCTGTATATGTTTCATCTCTGGACGGTGTTGTCTCTACTGGGGACTAAAAATACAGCCTGTCCATCTGCTCTGGTTTTAGTTGGACATGCAAGTTGCAGATTCTCAGGGAAATTTCCTGTCACTAGTAGCAACCATAGATTCTTTGACAAGCAGGAGGAAAGTAGGAAGGTTAAATCAGATAGAGAAGCAATTTTGAAATGGTTAAAAATTCTGTGTGAATTGCATTATGTGACATAAATTGCACAAATGTAATAGTAAATTATTAATAAGGAAAAAAAAGTATTATCCTTCCCCCAAATTTTCAGATCATCTGATGGAGCTTGCTCTCAACTAAAAGAATTTGTTAACATACAAGTCTCTCAAAGGAGCCAAGGCAAGATCGTAGGATCATAAAATGTTTAGAGTTGGAAGGTACCTTAAAGATCATCCAGTTCCAACCCCCCTGCCATGGACAGGGACACCTCCCACTATGTCAGGTTGCTCAGAGCCCCATCCAGCCTGGCCTTAAAAACTTCCAGGGATGGGGCATCCACAACCTCCCTGGGCAGCCTGTTCCAGTAAGACACCACCCTCATAGTGAAAAATTTCTTCCTAGTATCTAATCTAAATCTCCGCTCTTTCAATTTAAAGCCGTTACCCCACGTCCTATCGCTACACTCTCTGATAAAGAGTCCCTCCCCACCTTTTCTGTAGGCCCCTTTAGGTACTGGAAGGCTGTTATAAGGTCTACCCAGAGCCTTCTCTTCTCCAGGCTGAACAACCCCAACCCTCTCAGCCTGTCTTTGTAGGAGAGGTGCTCCAGCCCTCTGAGCATCTTCATGGCCCTCCTCTGGACCCGCTCCAACAGGTCCATGTCCTTCTTATGTTGGAAGCTCCAGAGCTGGACGCAGTACTTCAGGTGGGGTCTCACCAGGGCAGAATAAAGGGGCAGAATCATCTCCCTCGGCTTGCTGGCCATGCTTCTTTTGATGGATCCCAGGATGTAGTTGCCTTTCTGGGCTGCAGGCTCGCATTGCCGGCTCACGTTAAGCTTCTCATCCACCAGCACCCTCAAGTCCTTCTCAGGGCTGCTTTCAATTCATTCTCTGCCCAATCTGTATTTGTCCTTGAAATATGAGATAAGCTACCAATGAAAATGCATGTAATAGTGTAGTGATGACTGGAATATGGATGGAACTGCTGTTACCACTTGGAATAGTTACTGGATCACAGATATTCAGTATAGATACCACCAGGGAATGCTGCCTTTACTGTAATGTTTTTAAACGTTCTTGCTCTAGTAAGTTATTACATTTAAGTGTTAGGAACCTCAGTACCCCAAAACCAACATACAAAGTAGATTTCTATTATGTTTGTTAAAAGCAAGTCTGCTAAAAGATACGTCCTTCTGGTTTGCCTGCTTTTGATAGTTGGAAATGAAATAGGAAATTATAGTGCTCTTTGACCTGTCCTGTCAGGCCTAGTGATTTATGCGAATGCTGTATTTTTCTGTAGTTTGTACCTAATAGAGGTAGATATTGCCTCTACAGTCGAAATTCGCTACTGTTGCAGAGTTGCTGAAGACTTTATTAAATGCATTCTGCTCTAAAACTGCTTCTGGAAAACTAGTTGCTTTGATTAATGTAATGTGCTCTTCCATTTAATTGTATATTTGAAAACAATGGCGTGAAATGCCTTCACGTGTATAGGTTAAATAATTCCATAAGCTCCAAGCTTCAAATTCAGAGCGGTAGCCGTACATTATATTAGGTTTAGTTCCAAGAGTTTATTGCTGTTGATACATTATAAAACTTTAAATTAAAGTTTTCATATCCTGTGTCTTAAAATCTGCTTTGACACTGAAAACTCTTTTTGGAGAATAATCTGTAGCAAATTTAATCCGTTTTTTTGGAAATTAAATATTAAACTGTTTCATTGGTTAATCAGTTCTTTGACATTCTAATACATAATATTTTATTTCAGTTTTTAGTTTCTGCTGTAGTTTTTGAGTTTTTTGAAGCATGCTTACTGCTGGCTGTAGCCTATGAAAATCAAAAGCAGTGTTTTGTTTTCATGTAAAAACCTAAATATTTACTTTATTACCAAACTTCTTTGGATCTGAAGCTTAGCAGTGCTGGAGCTGAATTAGGGTCTGATTATTCTCCAACTAGATAAATGAAAATGTTTACTCTGTAAAGAAGAACTATATTTATGTGACTGGTACTTGCTTCATATTATACGTGATGCCCATATATTCAATAGTAATTTATGTTTGTGTTGCTCTTACTATGTTTTCATCTTTTAGGTTACTTTCCATATTGAACCTTACAAAGATAGAGATGATCGCAGTATGTACCACAATGTCAAATACATCATCGACAAGTGAGTGCTTTCAGAGTGATTTCCTTTGGGGTTTGTTACATGCTGGTTTAGGGGACTTCTGTATATTATCTAAAGCTTGGAAGAATATATAAAAACGTGTACTGAGATTGAAGAAAACTATAAGAAACTTTCTTCATGTTTCAGTGGTGCAAAACTCAATGTCTGTTGTTTAAATATTGAAGCATGAATTTTACATAGGTAGTCAAATGTAAATTGCTTTCAATATACATTAGTATGACAGGTCATGATACTTCAGATTAAAGCAGTTAAAGTATTAGCTACATGGTATATAAATTAAACATACATTTTTATAGTAACAGACTAGCAGCTAGATCTTCAGTGTGTTGACCTCTAATGATTTTAATTCAGCTTGAAATATTCTGAACAGCTACTAGTTGTTTTGTTTATCAATGCTACTTAGACTGTCTTATTTCATACTAAATTAGAGGATTGCCCTTCAAAGGAAACTAATACCTATATCACAGTTTAACACTAAGTTACTAATTTGTAGTAATGTAAAGATTCTTTGCAGATTCATTGTTTAATACTTCAGCAAACACTGGATTGAAAATGGAGATGAATTGCTATGTTTTGAACCGCGCGCACTGTCTTTTAAAATGAGTTTTTAGGAAAAGTTTTCAGCTCAGATTGTGAAACAGTGTTTTCCAAATGGCAAATTTTGTCTTAATGATACTTGTTTGCTTTATAGATATGGAGGCCATCCAGCCTTTTACAGGCATAAGACCAGCACAGGCAGATTTCTTCCCATGTTTTACGTTTATGATTCTTATGTAACAATTCCTGAAATATGGGCAAATCTGTTAACTCTTTCTGGATCCCAGACTATTCGAAATACTCCGTATGATGCGTTATTCATTGCACTTCTTGTAGAAGAAAGACATAAGCATGACATTCACAGAAGTGGCTTTGATGGAATGTACACGTACTTTGCCACCAATGGCTTCTCCTATGGCTCATCTCATCATAATTGGGCAAGTTTAAAAGCCTTTTGTGATAGTAACAACTTAATGTTTATTCCAAGTGTGGGGCCAGGGTATATTGATACCAGTATCCGGCCATGGAACAACCACAACACCCGTAATCGTGTCAATGGGAAGTACTATGAGACTGCCTTCAGTGCAGCCCTTTTGGTGCGACCAGAAATTATTTCTATTACATCTTTTA
The DNA here is from genome assembly GCA_013400135.1 of Rhinoptilus africanus. NCBI lineage: Eukaryota > Metazoa > Chordata > Aves > Charadriiformes > Glareolidae > Rhinoptilus > Rhinoptilus africanus. The sequence continues at coordinate 40,726 of VXBO01002668.1, read as the reverse complement.
ATGAATGGCATGAGGGAACTCAGATTGAAAAAGCTGTCCCCAAACGGACTGGACAGGTGGTTTACCTCGATTATAAGCCCCATAAACCAAATGTTTACCTAGAGCTTACTCAGAAGTGGTCTGAGAAGTACAGAAAAGAACAAGAACAGTGGCTTATGTGAGCTGTTGCTGCTGCAGTTATTTCCTAATGCATTGAATGAGAAAGAAATTGAAAGCTGAAAAATCTGTTATGTCTTTATTATAGATATGTTCAAATTATTATATCTCTTGAATGTATATGCACTACTACTGAATTTGAATTTTGAAGACTAAAAAGATGATGAGAATATTGGATTTCTGTCTTATTAGATATTGTAGTTCAAGAATATTCAGGGAAAATGCTGGTTTTTTGGTTGGGTTTTTTTTGTGTTATTTTGTTCTAAACTTGCATGCTGAGCTTCCGGAACATCTGCATGGAATAACTTTACATGACCAAAGTAGAAGAAAGACGTGGCATAGTTATACTTATTCCTTTGTTCTTGTAGTGGTGTTTCTAATCAAGGTGATGCTGTAATTTAAATTTTTATCTGGATAGCGTCTTACAGGATGCATGTCTGTAGTGTGTGAAATAATCTACATCTACTGCTTTTAATGCTTTGCACAGAGGTAGTTCTTTTAGCTTGTGGCTAAAACACTGAAGGAGGTATGTGTGATACAACACTGGTGGGGTTTTTTTAAAAAAGGAAAAAGTATTTGAATGATTGAGTTCCAAATAACTGCTGAAAGATTTCTAGTTTACTTTAATTTGTTCTGATTGATACATGGTACAAACTTGTGCAGATTACTGGAAACTGACCAGTAACATTTTTTTCTATGTTACTTTGAATTTTTTTAAAAAAATATGTTTGCAGCTGAGGGTGGAAAAAAATTTTTTTTAAGGGGGGGAAACCTCCTAAAGATGCAAAAAAATATACTAAAATTTCCATTATTACATGTTGTCTGCTAATTGCAGACACAGATTTAGTGGGTTTTTTTAAATGTTTAAAGATTCTAAAGCTAACACCTTACTACTCCTACAGTAAATATAATTTTAGGAAATGCTTTTGTATTTTTGATTTAGGAGCAGTCTAGTTTGATAGCAATGACAGCAACTACCCATTAGTTTAATTTGAAATCTGAGATTTCTGTTTTTCATACAGTTCGTATGGTTATTCCAGGATTCGGGATAGGAGATACTAAAATCTTGTTATTGTTCAGACGAGCCCCCAACCAGCATTACCTTTAATACTGTGGTGTGGCTGGAAATGAGTACTTTCAGATCTAGGAATCTCAGCTTTCAAATGCTGTGATTATTAACTGTTTTTCTTAATGAAGCTTGAAAGGATCAAGTCACACGCATCTGCAGTCTTTTTTTTGGCATTTTCATACAACTTCATAGTAGAGTTCTGAACTTTGGAACAGTAGAAATTGCAGTGTTTTGTTTATTTGCAGCAAGTGTTTAATCTGTAGCAAAGTGGCACTTTTTTGGGTTTTTTTTTTTTTTTATTTGTATACCAGGTGCTGGTCCTGTGTTTTAGTTCATATGCGGAACTGTTTTGACCACTAGAATTCCATTGATTTCAGGAGGATCCATGGAAATGACACTCTTTACTCAGGCCTCACAGTAATCTGACCGTGAAGTTGTAAGGTGAATGTGAGGACTTCTGGTTAAAAAAGAAAACAAATCAAAAAAGAAAACAGAATGTTTTTTCCAGAAGCTTTTGTCATTCCAAATAAACAGAAACCAGTTACTGCTACTTTTTTCTAGAGTCTTTCTGGTGTAAAAAAGGTTTGTTTATTTATCTTTCACTTACTTACAGTTTAATTGTCTTGTCTTTTCTTCGCAATTGTTAAAGAGATGAGGTGGCCTATAATGCCTGCAGCTGCTTGAAAAAAATGCAGAAGTCGGGTGACAGATATATAACCTGGTGCGTTGAAGTGCACCTCTAGAGTTTTTCGAGTCTTCTTAATGTATCTTCAGAATATTTTGCATTTTCCTGCAGAAACTGGAGTTTCTGTAAACTGCAAAGTGCTTCTGAAATAAATGTTTACTAATGCTTATTTTATTATACTTACGCTCAGGTGGATAAACTGAAGTTGATAGTAGGTATGACCACAGTCATGAAATAATGTCTGAGACATATGAAGCACTTGCTAGCACTTCTAAGTTAACCACTCGTTCCTTTTATTAAGGAAACTGATTTTACACATTTTTACTATAAATCCCTTAAATAGTTATAAATATTTGGGTTTATATTTGTTATATGTTAATGCTTTTACAGCCCAAAGACCCCATATAAATATGTTACTTGTGAGGGAATTAATGAATTTTTGCATATTTATAATGCTTATATTATTAAAAAATCTTCTGAAATCAAACCTTTTGAAAGGACAAGTCTCTTTGTTTTCCCCTTGCTTAAATTTGTGTTATCCTCCGGTCTTCTCACTGTAGCTGTCGGAGCTGTTTACTGGTCTTGACAACCTTGCACTCATCTTTCAGCTCCTAGCTTTCTCCTGGTGGCAGCTGATTTTCTCTGTGACTATGAAAGTTGCTCCTTTTGTTGCTTTGTATAGAAACATTTGAAATTTGTTGTGAAGTAGTGTGCAACCAAGGTGATCTATCTTTGTTTAAAATATAATTTATGGTAACAGTGTCATGGATCTTCATTACTCGGAAAGACTTCTGTAATTGCTGTAAAGGTATCATTTAGCCCTTGCCATGAAGCGGTATGGGCCACGACACACTGGTGTCTAATGGGATCTTTAGAAGAATTTACAGAATTTCTGTAGAAAAGAATGAAAATTAAGTGCCTAGAAATTCATAGCCCCTGAGCACTTGCTGTATTTTTACATGCTTGATGTGTTTTAGAATCTAAATATGCAACCCAGTAAAATTTTTCAGAGTTTAGAATTTAACGATCCTAAAGAGAGCTGATGGAATAGCAACTACTAGAACTGCCCACCTGCCTGCCAGTGCTTTCTCTGTACTTAGAGCAAATATTAGTGCTACTTCTTGTTAGAGAGGGTGAAGAGTTTTTCTGGTGGACAGCTGCTGCAGTCTTGATAGCTTTTGGAAATTTGACCAAAACCATACCTGTGGGAGAGGATTTGTACAACTACAAAAAAATAAGATTACTCCAAGAGCACAGTTGCACTGGGAGGGGACAGGAGAATGTATTTAGAAGGGGATTGCTCCAATGTGCAGCCTAAATTGTGAAGAAGGAAAGAATGTCTATTATAAGCTTCAGATCTGAAATGGAATTTAAGGTATATCTACATCCTATTTCACTTTGGCTTCACACCCCTATTACTTCTTGACTAATTGGAAAAAAAAATTATAATGATTACTTTTAATGTTTTTACACTGATTAATTGCATTTGACTCATCTTGTTATAGTATGTTATAGTACTTAGAGTGATATACTTACATTTATTTAGATTAGGCAAGAAACATTATGGGAAGTTTTAATAGAGATCATGCCATGCTATGCCTCTGCAAATACAGAAATCCTGAAGTTATTGATCACATTCTACTGACTGAGTATCCCCAGCGGGGAAATGGTTTCTGAGACAAGTAGCAAGTCTTTGTGGTAAAAGAGAACTTCTTTTTAAAAGAAAATCTCTAAGTTCATTTCTGCTTCTGTCAGTTGTGATCAAGTAAATTTTTTTAGTTCTGTGAGCTATCTCAGAACTGAAACTTAATCCATCTTCTCTGAAATAAGAATTTATATTAAATCATGTATAGTAGTGCATGTTTCTCAGAACTATAAACTTGTACTGAATTTTGAGGGAAAGAACATGTGCATATGCTGTTACTATTTCAGTGGAAGCTGTAGATTATTGTGAATGTTGTTTCTGTATTGATGTTCATCGTGTTTGTCTAGTGCCTTTCTTTTGAGATGCCAATGATTTGTCTCTTAAGAGGCTGTTGAAGCAGAAGGGTC
>VXBO01002668.1:19163-29205 GCA_013400135.1 Rhinoptilus africanus | reverse complement strand
CTGGGGCTCGTGGGGAAAGCCTGCAGGAGTAAAGACAGAGGCAAAGAAGGCATTCAGCACCTCTGCCTTCTTTGTATCCTCTGTCACCAGGGCACCCAATTCAACAATGGATGGGCCTATATTGCCTCTAGTGTTAGTTTTGTCGGCTATATATTTGAAACCTTTCTGTTATCCTTAACCCGACTTGCAAGGTTAAGTTCCAAGGAGGCCTTAGCTTTCCTAGTTGCCTCCCTACATCCTCTGACAACTGTCCTATATTCCTCCCAAGTGACTAGCCCCTCCTTCCATGATCTATAGGTTTTCCTTTTCCACTTGAGTTTGACCAGCAGTTCCTTCTTTAACCATGCTGGTCTCCTAGCTCCCTTACTAGATTTTCTACCCATTGGGACACACTGATCCTGTGCTTGCAAAAAGTGGTCCTTGAATGTTGACCAGCTGTCTTGAGCCCCTTTACCTTCTAGCACCCTGTCCCATGGGACTTCCCTTAACAATTGATTGAGGAGGCCAAAGGAAAATTTAGAAAATGGCATTGTTAATTTTTACTACAGCTTATCTGTAGAGCATTTTTCTGTAGTCAAGTAATTCCTTCTTTGTTCTTATTTTCTCCTTTTTCATTTCAGGCTGACACATGTAGGAAATGTCCATCTTAGTTTNACAATTGATTGAGGAGGCCAAAGGAAAATTTAGAAAATGGCATTGTTAATTTTTACTACAGCTTATCTGTAGAGCATTTTTCTGTAGTCAAGTAATTCCTTCTTTGTTCTTATTTTCTCCTTTTTCATTTCAGGCTGACACATGTAGGAAATGTCCATCTTAGTTTTATGTCAACAGTTGATTCTTTCCAGCCCCAAATGTGCTCTCCTGAGTCTAAGTACTTGTTTGTTCATTATAGGGGTCTATATTGGTTTCTTTTTATTTGTATCAGGGAAGAGAGAGGGATTGCAAAGCACATGGACGCAGCTTGAATGTGTAATACATGGAAGTGTGGGGGGGGAAACGAAGGGGGTGTTTATCATTTCACACAAATCAGTTCATACTTTTATCTCTCTGAAAATGTAATGCTAGGACAAATTTTCACTTCAGTAACATGCTACTAAATATGGTACAATCACAGTTATTTGGTAAACATGTAAACAATGGCAATACTGAAGAAATGTGCAATTATATTCATATCATCCTCTGCATCCTTTGCCAAATGATTATAACACATGTTCACAGGTACTTAGATCTCTTTTTATAATTGGGAATCTAAAGTACTTTTCTGTACCAAATAAACCTTAGAGCTAGCTTGCAAAATGCTCATACTTAGTATGATTATAAAAGCTTTTTTCTCTGCCAGCATTCAGTCCTTAGTTAAGAAACCTCTGAGAACAAAGTGAAAAAGCAGAGAATGCGCAATATAGGGGGGTTTGTTTCATTTTTTTCTGCCAGTGCTTGAAACGGACAAAATAAGGTTATCATATGATATATAATTTGTGTGCTTAACCCTATGCACTCAATAATTCCTTTAGTTGAGATTTCATGAAATGTTACTCTGTAGCATGTACAGTGCATTAGAATACCAGGGCCTAATTGTGATTTTTGAGCTTTGATTTAGGCCCTAAACAGTTTTTCCAAAATCTTCTAAAAGAACAGAGAAGCCATATATATTTGAGTGGTAAGAATACTTAACCAGCTAAGTATATAAAAGCATGGCAGCAACAGCTAAAAAGTATTTTAAACAAGTACAAAGGTAATTTGAATAAATGTTTATTTTACTTCCTTAAACCATAGTTTAAATACCAGTGCTTCTAGTGAGCAAAAAGCCAAAGATGGCTAGATGCAATGTTCTTGTGTTTTTAAACTATGGTAAAACCTGAAATCCTGAAATCTTGGTTTTTAAGCCTTTCTTCCATGTAGTGACAGCGTGCTCAGCTTTTATGTGTTTACTGCTTGCTGATGTCACTGGGATTAGGCAAAGCCCTGAGAAGGTATAAATGAAGACAGAGCCCCTAGGGAAAATAGCAGGTTCTGAGGCATCAGTCCGCAGATCCACGTGACAGAGCAACAACATGATACCTGCCTCACCTGAGCCAGCACCATTATGAGAGCAGCCTCCATAGGGAAGCGTCATCCAGATTAGAGACAGCATACAGCAAATTCAATATTTTAAAATCAAAGTTAGAAATCAGCAGAACAGGACTCAAACGTCATCATCCGCCTGCAATTCTGAACGCTCTACTAAGACAAAACCAGGCACTTTTTTTTCCCTGTATCTAACTTCTTGTGCAAGCTACAGAGTATCAGGATGGAAAGATGTAGCCTGTGATGAACAGCCCTGCTAAATCCTCAACTTGTAGCTCACTTCTGCAGGAAAGAGGAGGAAGAATGGAATGTATTTGGGACACTTACTGTGGAAGCTAACGCACACCCACGTGAAGTTTGTCACACGGCAGACAGCTGAGGTGGGGAGAAGTCACTCCTCCAGAGGGAATGGGGAAAACTCTGTTAACAAGGAGAGCAGAGCAGCCCATTTGGAGTGATCTGTGGAGCAGATGGGAATAGAAGCAATTGATGGAGGGAAATGGAAGGTAGGGCTCTGCCCTCTCTGCCAGAATGGACAAGGATATAGTGTAATGTCAATACCTAATGTGAATCTATTGCCACTGGAGATGTGTTAGTGTAAGATATGTGTAAAATCCTGAGCTTGATGCTGAAATGTTGTTTTTTCCTTTGTTAACACAAATTCATGAAATAATAGAGATGTTCTGCTAGTCATAAATGTTTCCCATAAGCCCTGCCTCCTCTCCATCTTTTAGAGTTGCATATTTTATTGTACCACAGATGCAGAAAAAGAACTATGTAATTTCTCTTGGTGAGATTCTTAGAGAAAGAGTGATTTTTATCTTTTTTTTTTAATTTGGATGGGACTCAAGATACAACATTCAGTTCCCAGCAGTGTTACAGGAACTTGCTGGCCTCAGGCAATTGCCTTAGTCCCCTGTGTGTAAAACAGAAGTAATATTCCTTATCTGTTATGATCCGGCTGTCTGATTTATTCAGTTGTCAAAAGTATTTTTTTCAGGCAAAGACTGTTGCTTACAGTGATTTGTGTGCACAGCAGAATGGGTGCCCTGTCACTGTCACATGCTTATCTAGATGCTGCTAAAACATAAGCTGTCTTCATAAGCTAAAAATCTCAGACAGAGTTTTTGTCTGGAGGTGCCTGATGTTTCTGCTTTGTATTTAAAGCAGTTAAAACTCAGCTTTAGAGGCAGCTGCACAAGAATAAAGGTTGTCTAACCAATATTTTTTTTCCTATAGTAGAAGAAAAGATACTAGCAAAAGAACTCTTTTATCATTGGATATTGTAATTATACCAACCTAGCTGCTGAGATGGATGACACATAAATAGTGCAGTTTTCTTAGGCCAGAGAGAAATGAGGGGCCCTGAGGGCCTCAGGGAATACTGCAAATTTCATGTGCTGAACGTATCACAAAATGGTAGGGATTGGAAGGGACCTTTGGGGATCATCTAGTCCAACTCCCCTGCCAAAGCAGGTTCACCTAGAGCAGGTTGGACAGGAACCCATCCAGGCGGGTTTTGAATGTCTCCAGAGAAGGAGACTCCACAGAAATTCTGGGCAATCTGTTCCAGTGCTCTGCCATCCTTAAGTAAAGAAGTTTTTCCTCATGTTGAGATGGTATTTCTCGTGTTCCATTTTGTGCCTATTGCCCCTCATGTCCTGTCACTGGGCACCACTGAAAAGAGTCTGGACGCATGCTTCTGACACCCACCCTTTTAAGTATTTGTAAGCACTGATGAGATCCCCCCTCAGTCTTCTCCAGGCTAGACAGATGCAGGTCTCTCAGCCTTTCTCCGTAAAAGAGGTGCTCCATTCTCTTTATCATCTTTGTAGCCCTCTGCTGGACTCTTTCCAGTAGTTCCCTGTCTTTGAACTGGGGAGCCCAGATCTGGACATAGTACTCCAGGTTGGGCCTCACCAGGGCAGAGTAGAGGGGGAGGATGACCTCCCTCCACCTGCTGGGCGTGCTCTTTTTATTGCACCCCAGGAGACTATTGGTCTTCTTGGCCACAAGGGCACATTGCTGCCTCATGGTCAGCTTGTCCACGGGAACTCCCAGGTCCCCTTCCTCAGAGCTACTCTCCAGCAGGTCAGCCCCCAACCTGTACTGGTGCAGGGGGTTATTCCTCCCCAGGTGCAGCCCCCTACACTTGCACTTGTTGAATTTCATAAGGTTCCTCTCTGGAATAATGTGATGAAAAGGTTTCCTCAGGATCGCTTCTTCCAGAGCTGTAGTCCCTATTTGAGATGACTGAAGAACTTCCCTTTATCTTACTTTTCTGGTTCATGCCCTACTCATATAATCCACAGGGGAGAGATCTTAACAACATATGGCCTTCCTGCATTTCCCATTTTCCTGTCTCAGTGTCCCATGCCAACTCCCAGTCTTGCTGCCTCCTGCTTACTTCGCAGTTACCCCATACTTAAGATTTTCTAAATTTTTCTAATAACTAAGATCACTTCAGTGAGAAGCAGAAGGGAGGAGCTTCTGGAGTGAGAGTAGATCCTTGAGAAAAACTCAAAAGGACAGCTTCCCCTTTCATTGATGGGAAAGGAGCATTCAGCAATGTATAAACTGAGGAGTGATGTGCAGGCGTGGAAGGTCACCTCAGCACTGTACGGCAACTTGTTAATCAGGCGAACAGCTATAAAACTAAATTCTATGGATGCAGTATATAAGTAAGAGATTGTACTCTTATCACTTTGCTGGCAGACAAATCCAGTTTCAAGGATGAAAAATGACCCTGAACTGCCAATGGCTTAAAACCAAAGCATAGTTCTCTTTTTTGCTGGTCAAAGTTTCGTTTGCTAAACTGTAAAATATAGTTTGCTTTTTTTCTGGTTAGATATTAACCTGTCAGTAAGAGCAAAATACTGAGCACGAGTCCTTCCCACATCCTCAGACAGCATTTAATGCATGAACAAGACTAGCTCGCAAGATGGCAAATCAGATAAATACATTATGGACAAGAAATTGTGCAGTGAAATTCAAAGCTCTGTCAGAGTGTGGGTGGGGAGGATCTAAGGGAGCAGATTAAAGGGAGTAGGATAAGGTTAGACAAGAACTGTCAGAAAAATGAAAGAACAGCAAGTATAGGGAGAGGTACTGCAACAATCTAGACAGTGTCCCCTTTGTGAAAATAGCAACAATTGGGCAATTTATTGAGTGCATGCACTCAGGGATTCAGGTTCAGCTGAGGTTTGTGCCATGGAGAGAGAAGAAGCAATCACAAACCAAGACAGTATTAGAAAATAAGAGAGAACTGAATTTTTGGGTTAGACCGAGCATGAGAAATACTGGGGAAAACTCCTTAGAAGTTTGCAGTTGACAGAGTTTGGGAAAAAACATGATTTAATGTGACTGCTTCACTTCCTTTTGTGCCTTCTTTGCTCAGATCGCTAAATGTATGATCCACTGTGGATTGCTTGTTGCTGTCAGAACTATTGCACAATAACGAGTGCAGTTTGTATGAAATGGCAGGCCTTTTTTGCGTTTCCAAGGGTGTTTCCTCCTTCCTAGCATAGGTTATGATGACCTGAAGGACTTGGTCCTTGGGTACTATGTTCTTTAAATGTCGCTACTCTCCCTTACTTGTCCTAAGAAGACAATCATTGATTATATGTGGTAACTGTAATCAATTTTGCCTACTGAGATTTTAAATTAATGGGGTTTTTTTTAAGATGTAAATACAGAGCAGCTTTAGGCACACATACTTATTCACATAGACTTTTTATATAGATACAGAGACATTTAATTCTTTGTATCTCTTACAGTCTTTTATTTAGCTTCTGATTATAGCTATGTGTTTCAGTTTACTTGCTTTTGTTTCAAATGTGTTTAAATAATTTCGATGGGTTTACAAGCTCTGTTGGTTTTGTTACTGAGTCCAGCTGAAGCTTAGTCTGGAGTTGTAGCTCATTTTGTAACTAAAGTGTTGAAGTTGTTACTGCCAACTCATCGCTGTTTATCATTATTAGTAATCATGGTATTTTAGGGCTGTAGTGCCTGAGGATAAAGAGTGAAATCTCTGCAATTTTCTGTTCCAGAAATGTTAATAGGTTTATTGCCTCCTGTTCTCACAGAGGAGAGTACTACACTCCGCAGCTCATCCTGTCCTATGTGATAAGTCTACTGCACATGCACAGAGCGGCTGTGGCTTCATAGAAATAGCAGGGATAATGGCACACACATGGAACAGTGAACATGTATATGACCAATAGCTATTCAGTGGAGGAGCAAGAAAACAAGCCTATACCCTGGAAGCATCAAATACAATGCATGTGCGCAGGGCTGAACCGTTGCTGCGTGAGCCCAGGGTGCCTGATGCTCAGGGGAAACCACACATATTCAACAACTCCAGAGCTCCCAGGACGTGCCAGTTCTTCACTTGCCCAAGAGTGCAAGAGGAGAAAGAGCTGAGACCTCTCTGAAAGGGCAGCTGGGAGCTGGGTGCTCTTACACCCTCTTCCAGAACAGTTCCTGCAGGTGCCTTCAGACAAAATGGGACCAGCACCACCAGTGTCCGTAGAACTGACATAGGCCAGGAAGATGCGGAAAGTGGAATGGAAACCAGTGCAAACTGTAAGTCGCCTGTAATCAAGGACAAATGCTCATACCCACCATTCCTAGGTTGATTGCAATAACGTGTTTATTTGTTGATTCATTTTTGCTAACTGACAAATCAATTAATGGCTCAAACGATAGCCAGTACAAATCTCAGCAATCTATTCAGCAGTTAACACAAATATATTGTGTTAAATTGCTCTGGTTAAGTGGAATGTCAGCATCATTTATTACAAAATTATGCAGTAGCAAGAGTGTTTTACGTAATGTTTTGCTAAGATTCCATTGAATTATTATGTATTTTTATCTCATAATTTGGAAAATATTTGGTGAATGATTTAAATTCCTTTTTTCCCCATTAATTTATATAATAATTTTTTTAAAAGTATGACTAGATTATAAATTTTCTTCCAAATAAGCAATAGTACCCATGATATAAATTACAGGAGCTATTTAGTAGTTCAGACAACACTTGTGCTGTTAAAAAATTTAGGACAGCTAAGTTAATACAATTCCACTTGCAAAACATACTGATTTTTCCTCAAAAAAAAGTTTTCAGAGATCAGTTAGTTGTGTTTCTTTTTTTTCTTTAACAGAATGCAGAAAAGGAAATATACTGAGCTTAGCAGAACATTGCAAATGAGTGTTTCATTGCACATGATTAAAACTTGATAATTAGCAAAAAGGCAAATAAACATTTAAAACACGCATATAGCCTATTACAGAAATAAACTGTATTTATTTCTGTTTAAGTGCATCATCAACAAAATTGCATTGAAATGTCCAGGACAAACACAGAAATGCTATACAGATACTGTTGCACACAAATACTAGTTTTTCCTTAAGTAATGCAGGTCGTTGCGGTTGGGGGAAGGGGTCGTGTTTCACTGTAGTGCCTTCTTTGCACAAGTCATGTTCATAGTACATCATACGTCGTATCTCATACCTATGCTGTGAAATTTATTACTACCTGTGTCCTCTGCATTCACATTGTTAAGGTATTTCCTTTCATCTCCTTTCATCTAGAATACTCAAAAAATTAGGGAACGAGAAGAAATATGTAATAATAAATAACACACATATAAATAAACATATAGATGTTTATGGCCACATTCTTCAAATTGTTTACCTGCTTTTGAGAAAACAAAACTCATATTGGCCTTCATTAAGCCTTTCTACCAAGCAAGGTAGCTAGGATACTGCTTTGCTAGGGCGGGCTATTGGGTATAGTACATGCGGAATTAGCCTGATGATTTAGAGTCAAGTACCCTGTTCCTGACCCTGGCACTGATCTTCAGCATGGCTTTCGGAAAGCCGTTTTCCCACTTTGTGCCTCAGGCTTTGGCCTGGCACTTGAGACTACTAATACTGATTGTCCTTTATACAACACTGAGAGATCTACAGATGACCAATCCTTTGCAAAAGTGTTCCTTTGTTGGCAGTATTTTGTCTTATTTGGAAATCCTCACTGTTATGTCCCAGCTCAGCTGATAAATAATGAAGGAGTATTCACATCATTTTCATTTTACATACCTAAAAATAGTGTTATGAAGAAACTAAAAAATCTTTTTGCCTGGATTCTTTGCACTGTTACTGGTTAAAAAACGCAATGTCAGGAGAAGGTTTAGAACAAAGTAGATTCCATAAATGTCCTATTCCAAGAGTATTATATTTTCCTGTGACAGAAAGGGCTCAGATGTAGTTGAGGAATGGAATAAATGTGGATGGAATAAAGAGAGGGAAAGAAAAGGAAAATAAATACAGAAAATGTAAAGGAAATAGGATGAGAACAAAAGAAAAGAAGCCCCCAAAAAAGAACTAGAGCTTAAACTGTTTTACTTTTTTCCTACCTAATCTGATGGCTCGTTTTTTGCAAGTCTTTTTAACATCACTTGAAATTGAATATTTAATTAAAATTTCATCCTCATAAAAGCTTGAGGTTGCAGCTTGATAATTTAGCAGTAATAATCCTATCCTTCTCTAATAAACTGCGAGGCTTTTGGCCTCAGAGACTAACTTGAATTTAATTATAATCTAATAAATAAGGAACTCTCTCAAAGTATCATTAGTTATAGATCTTCAGACTACACTAACAACTGGCCTGTTTTACTTTGTAAAAGGGAAAAAAACCATAGTAATGAGACCTTGCTGTGTAGGCCATTCTGTCAAGTCAGAGGTAGAGAGAAATTGCTGGGAGAATCTTTGGTGACTTTTGGTTTATAAGCAGAGCACAAAAAGTGAAAGTCTACTGTATGTGAAATATCCTACGAAGCAGAGACTGGGATATGAAGATCTCTGTACAATGCTGTTGATAACAAGCTAAGGCAAGAAAGGGGAAGAAAACAGATACTTGCAGGTTTAGTTTTGTCTCCTTTTACTGGCGGTGGTCATATGAATGTTATAGGTGAGACTTGCTCGAATTCACATCTGGCCAACTGAAATGTTGCAGAGGACAAAATGAAAGCAGATCCATAGGCTTGCATGTAATCCCGTTCATGGAGTTCAGGAATATCTGAGTGACCACAGACAAACATTTCAAGGCTTTGAAAAAATGCATCTGTATTGAAATTTACATTTCTTTTTTCCTCTTGGTGTTCCCATTCTGTGCTCGGTTAGTTTATTACATTAGAAATTACTGTAATGTCAGTGGATCTATGTTGCTGCCGAAGAACCGGAGTACTTCCCGGCTTCTAGGTCTGAGCACACACTTCACATAAGGAAAACAAAAAGCCCCCACAGGAGCTGAAGCACTGGTTAATTACAGAACTGGACTGAAGGCTAGATCACAAAGTAGTAAATAGATGCCCACAGTCTTCATCTCCATTATTTTATATTGTCTTTGTGCCGGAGCTAATTTATAACTCTTTAATCATGAGAGCTGTACTATAAAGGAACTGTGACTTGCAATGTTCTGTGTTCGATGTGTTTCTCTACCTATAAATACACTGTTAACCGTACACAGTTTGAGCAGTGGCATAGGGTCATCTGCACTGTTTAATTTTTTGGCATGCTGCTTGTCACGGTTTTGATCTGTGACACCTAACATCCTTACGGACAATATCCAAGTGTGGTTTGGGGAGTAACAAGACAAAAACTGCTCTCAAAAGTCAGCATGAATGAGACCACGTTTTAGCTGGGGGGAGGGGTGTGTGTGATGAGCGGTGTTCCCCAGGGGTCAGTACTGGGCCCAGTGCTCTTCAATATATTCATCAGTGACCTGGATGAGGAGATAGAGTGCACCCTCAGCAAGTTTGCTGACGACACAAAGCTGGGAGGGGTGGCTGACACCCCGGAAGGCTGTGCCGCCATCCAGAGAGACCTGGACAGGCTGGAGAGCTGGGCGGAGAGGAACCTTATGAAATTCAACAAGGGCAAGTGTAGGGTGCTGCACCTGGGGAGGAATAACCCCCTG
>VXBO01002668.1:0-19090 GCA_013400135.1 Rhinoptilus africanus | reverse complement strand
GAGGGTGGCAGAGCCCTGGAACAGGCTGCCCAGGGAGGTGGTGGAGTCTCCGTCTCTGGAGACATTCAAAACCCGCCTGGACGCGTTCCTGTGTAACCTGCTGTAAGGTGGCCCTGCTCTGGCAGGGGGGTTGGACTAGATGATCTACTGAGGTCCCTTCCAACCCTAGGATTCTATGATTCTAAAAGAGTTTAGCTAGATGGATGCAACCTGTGTCATGCTACTAAAAACATGGTAAAAAAACAAACCCTAAATTATTACCAAAAAAAAAAACGAAAAAGGGGGGAAGGGGGGGGGAAAGGAAGGCATATTCTCTTACTCTGAGGTCACTAGTACAGATATGGCCCCTCTCGCTATGATTAGATTTTTACCATGTGCTCAGCTATAGCTCAGTGACCTGTCTGTATTGGTGGAGTAGAGTCAAGCTTTTCTCTGCAGAAATTATCTAGAAAGCTGGGCCACGGCTAAGTTCAGGTTAGTCTGAGCAATCCTGCTGCTAAATAAACAGTGTTCCAAGCTTACAGGAATGAATTAATACATAAAGGCACAAGCCAGCACAATCCAGTAGTGAGAGATAAGGATAGGAAGGAGAAAGCATTCTAATAATGGATTCTTTCTCATCATATTTGCTTAACTTCAACTGTGATTTTCTAAAATCAAAATAAAATTCAGTCAATTTTTTTGGCTGTTTTAATGAGAATAGTTATTGATTTAAAATGCAAAAGGAGTTGGTAAATGCCTGTTCGTCTGATTCTGAATTAGAGCTTTAGCTGACTCAAATTTTTTCAAGGTATTGTTATTATACTTTTTCCCCAGGATTGTTGATAATATTATTTAATTAAGAGTTTTCAATATGATCAATATGATGTATTATTATTATCACTACTACAGCTTTGGAGTGGTTTATCTTCACCATAATAAATTACATGTCCATGTTGATTGACATAGAAAGTATTTTTTAAGTCTGAGTGTATCTAAAAAATCTTCAGCCATAGGTGGTTCTTGTGATTGCTGTTGCCTGAAACTTTAGGTCTTCTAAGTTTGGGTTGTTTTATTTCTGGTAATCCTTATGTCAGTCACATGTGCAGCCCCTAATAATAAGTGTTCTTCTGTTTTCCCTGACTTTGCATTTGAAGGTCATTCACTCTGCTGTTAACAAAATGCTCATAACTTACTTAACATCAGCTACAGATTTGTTCTTCCCTTACCTGATCTTCCTAACAGAGGTGAACGTTGAGAAAAGGTGACTAATTTTCCCTCACGTATAGTAAGGAATTGCATTTGCTTCTGTAACACTTTTAAAAGATATATCTACCACAGAAGTTTCATAATGCCACAGGTCTTGCTTTGTTTGCATTGAGTTCACACCCGTGAGGATCCTTTAGGATGCAAGGTGCTGAGCGAACCCAGAGAGATACTGAGCAATGTCAGTTCTCATAGAAAACAGTGAAGTTAAGGGCAGTTTGCTACCCCAAGGATACCTTTAATATTTCAGAGTTAGTTAATCCATTTGTCTAGTAAAATAAATGGATAAGACCAGTGAGGAAAGCATCCAACCTGCGGCTCCCCTGACGTGTATGTGTGCTGCAGTCACAGGACTGCGGGCTGGCTGCTTTGGCACCGATCTCGGCATGGGCTGCAAAACCTGTCTCAGAGAGAGACCAGCACCTGCCAGCAGGGTTGACATGTTGGGCACGTGACAGGCTCCTCAGAAAACATCTGCCAAATCCAATCACTGGTAGAAGACAGTTTCTGAGTCGGATAAAGCAGAGTCATGAACCGAACCCGAGTGGACATGAGTGGACATCCCGAACCTGCCGGGACATGAGCCACTCTAAGTATATGCAGAAGTAAAAAGCCAGCAAAATTTCTTAGGTATTAAATCTTAAGATCCCCCATATGCTCTGTAATGTCCCGGTCTGCTGCCCCCCTCCCAAAGTAGGAAGCCAAGCCTGGATTCGTAATTCCTCATCATAGGCACTTTGCTAAGCCTCATTTCCCTGCACCCTCTCTGCAGACAATAGAGAAAAAATGAAATCTCCCATTTCCAAATTGCCCTGGGAGGCTGTGCTGCATAAGTGTAACAGACTGGATTAGAAAGCCTTTCTAGGTGCTGCAGCTTGATCACCCATGCTGTTAATGTCTTAGGATGGGCCTGGCACACTTTTGACCAATGCTAATTGCTGCCTTCTAGTCCCTACCCCTTCCATGTCCCCATGGGCACAGTTTGAGCATCGAGACAATCAATGGATCATTTCCAAAGGGTAGTTTGGATGTGACCCTGCTGTGGATGGTGAGAGCATTTAGCAGTGTGGCCGCAGGCCGTTCTCTGTCAGCCAGCAGCAGTAACAGACGAGGATTGTGAATGTATTTTATTTACTGGTGGAGACAGCTCTCCATTCTAAGACAACGCACAGGTGGAAGAAGTAACACCAACTTTTAGTTATGGATGTTGTAATTCCAGCATTCATATAGGGAGGAAGAGCACTGGCATCTAGTTTCTTTTGAGTATTTGGTTTCCAAACTCATTGTTGTGTTTCCTTGGAGGCTTTTCTAATTGACAGACTATTGGCATAGCTCGGGTTGAGAGCAAAGCTATTTGTCACTTACTTAAAACTAAGTCACAAGCAATGAGGCTAGTGGCTGGGGATGTCCTGTGTAATGGTCCTGACTCTAGAGGTGACATTTGGATGGTGTAGAGACCTTCTTTAGCCAAGGAATTCTTCATTTCTCAAGCCAGAGAATCAATTTTCACTGAGAAGTAAGAAATAGAATTCAAACTGAGAGCCAAATCCCCTACAAAAGTGCATTGCCCACTGAACTTCATGGCCAAATGTGGCCACAAATACTTTCTGTTTCAGACAATGACAAGGGACCCCAACCTTCTAAATCATGATTAGGTGGAGATAATGAATATATGCAGCTGAGTCAGACAGACCATGTTCAGCATTTCCCAAACTCATGTGCAACATTGCAAAATTTTTTCACTTAAACCTTTGTTCCTGACAGTAACCGTTATCTTTGCAAAATATCTAATTTATCTCCAGAGACTACTAATAGATTTGTTAATATTCAGATATAATTTTGAATCCTGCTATGCTCTTTCATATCAAAGAAGGTTAACTCTTCTGTGTATGACCTCATTAGTTTTGTCAGTTTCAAGTGTATGCCCAGCCTTTTTCTTGGCTTTGGGAAAAGCTGAGCAACATTTCCAGACTCATGTTTAATGAAGTTTTGGCATTTAAGGGTACAACAAATGCAAATATCATAGCATGAAAGTAATATTTGCATGTTACAGAAGGTAAATCCTGAAATATATTTAAATATAATAGTATGACATTGGGGCCTTTTCTTGAAGTTTACAAATATAAGCCAAATGTCAAAGGAAAGAAGGAAAAGGGGAAAGAGGAAAGGGGGAAGGGAAAGGGGGAGGGAGGGGAAGGGGAAGGGAAGGGGAGGGAGGGGAAGGGAAAATTATATGCAGAATCACACAAAAAATCACAGAATGCTTTGTGTCGGAAGGAACCTTAAAGACCATCTTGTTCCAACCCCCTGCCCTGGGCAGAGACACCTCCCACTAGACCAGGCTGCTCAGAGTCCCACCCAGCCTGGCCTTGAACACATCCAGGGATGGGCATCCCATCCACAACTTCCCTGGGCAACATTTTCCAGTGCCTCACCACCCTTACAGTAAAGAATTTCTTCCTGATATCCAGTCTAAATCTACCCTCTTTCATATGTTTTCACCTAAAGTGCAAAGTCTGTTTTGGCATTAATTTTCTATTATTGGTTTTTATTTTGTAAAAAATCTGTCTTGTGTATAGCAGAAATAATGCAGGAAAATGTGAAATAATTAATGTAAATAGCATATCCAGCCTGTCCTAGATGTTAAGGGTACAGATATAGCTTCCTTGTAATATAAGTATTTGTAATTATAATATAATGAACAATTATAAGAGTATAATAATATAATACGACAATAATACAACATATATAGAGGGCATCTTCTTTTTAAACCCAGGCAATTAGTAAGTGATATATATAAAGCATAAAGAAGCATAAAGGTTTGAATTCAGCAGACATTTTAAGCTGGCCCCTGGGTTATTTAATATTTTTTTATTCTTACAATAGCATTTGAAATCCCACTATTCTCTGCTTCAAAGTCAGATTGGTGCTACTGTATATAAGCACATTCCTTTCACCACTTTTGAATAAGGGTCAGACAATTTTGTTGAGGGCAAGGCTCTGAGGAAGGAGTGCTTGGATGACCTTCTCCATACATTCATACATTCTCTAGAGCATGTCACTTCTGCTTTGTCTCAGTCACATTGCTCAGATGCAGTATCTTCTTTTCCCACCGTAGCATGAGGGAATACAGATGTCAGGACTGCTGGCCATGCTCGTTGTTCCAATCATGGAAATTCAGTTTGCACCTGAGCTTGAACACCTGCAGGATTTAAGCATCTCCCTGCTGTGATTTATTTTCTTGTTCACCAGGACAATGTGTGTATGTATATGCCTGTGTGTGCGTGTGCATGTGTCTGTCCGTGATGGTGGGACAGCTAATGGATTGCTGTTTGGCAATGACTGCTCAGGCTTAGCTTGCACAACCATTCTAGCTAAAGATAACATTTAGTTCTCATACCGCCTGCATGTCCCACATACAATTTCAAAGTGTCAGGCTCGATTTCTATCTTTCTCTCTGCCCCTGACACCATGAAATGGATTTTTCTTCCATTTGAATTTCACTGATTTCTTAAATCCTGTTTGCCTGGAGGCAGAATGACAGCATGAACTCACTCCTGCCTTTTCCACTTTGCTCTTAGATGTAATGCTCAGGACAACACTCTATGTTAAGCACTTAAGCATGACCAGAAGTACTCCCTGCTATGGCCAGTTCTTCCCTTAGTCTTATTTTCCTTTAATACTTTTTATAAAAATTTATTACTGTTTCTCATGCCCATTCAGTACTTGCAGCTTTGTGTTCTGAGCCACCGCTTACCTCGCTTACTGAGAGCCCAGAGGGAGGCCGTGCTGCAGAGCTTTTGCCAAGCCAGCTATATTGATTCAGGGTATGAAGAGTTCATCCCACCAAACTGACATCACGCTGTTCCCAAAGCTCCCGTGAACTTCTGGTTATTTGCTTTCTTTGTTTATGTCAGAGTCATAAAAAGGCAGTAAAGCTTCTGCTGGCCTTGGATTGGTGCTGAGGATGGAGCATGGATAGAGTTGTGGTTGCAGAGCCTTCACCACTAAAACTCTGTCATGTGGACAGAGCTTTTGAATAAAATCCAGAAACGGGACAGATGCTCTTACAGCAGAGGCAAGGACCAGATTCAAAACTGCAACTTGAACTCCTCTCCCCTTCCTCCACCCAAATGACAGCTGCTTAGTCTTGAATCAATGAACACATATTTTGTTTTGTTTTTTAACCTCAAGTCTCTCTAGTGTCTACAGTTACCTTTTTTACATGACCAGACTGCACTGACCATGACATAGATAAGTTCACTGCCTAGATTGGGTCAGTGTTGAACAAGGATCTACCAGAGAGATCTTCTCAGAGCATCCCTAAGACACAGCAGAGGGATTGGCCTGCTTTTAAAACACAGGGATGACAACTGCTTTCTTTTGAGGACAAGGCTAGAGAGAAAACTGCTCTCCCTTTCAGAAAATAGCCTGCTAAACATCTGCCAAAAAAGTGGGAGAACCAGCTCTTCTGAGGGTGCCTTGTAACCAACATCATTCTAGAAAGACATCCTTAGTATTGTGGCACAAGTCATTTACATTAATTAAGGACACATTCTACCTTCCCTCTTAATGTTATGTCATGGCACAAAAAAAGACATCAAGATTCATTGGGCTAAAGAGAGAGAGGGAGAACATTCGCAAGGGAGCACGGTAGCCAGGCCATTTACTGATCCTTGCTTCAATAACTGGTTATTTTGTCAAAGACGTCATGGATATCATAAAGGGAAAATCTTACAGACCATCTGACCAAGCAAAGGAAGTGAGTAATGCTTTTGAGCAGGGGAATGAACTTTAAAGTTAAGGTAATAAAAAGTCAGAGGCCTAGTGAATTCTGCCAGGTGCAAAGCAGAGTCATAAGGAAGGTAATTTTGGCCTTTGGTACCAATTTCCACACAAATCCCACTAAATTGAGCACTTCTTTTTTTTTTTTTTTTTTGACTCTGGTTCTTATCCTGAGTCAGCCGAAGAAGATATCCGGAGCAGCTGTATTTTTTTTTAGAAGTACTTCGTCAGTAACATAAAGAACATTTTGTCAGTGATTATTTTTGGGCTCTATGGATTATCACTGCTACCTTTATGCTGACCCAAAGTCCATTCTTAGGAGGCCTTCAAGGCATCTAGTTCTTCTGTTGCAGGTATTCATTTGAAGCGAACCCTTCCTCTAAATATAGCACAGCCACACAGCAGTTCTCTGAGCTCTGTATTAAACATGTGTAAAATCCTGGTTCTCTCTGTAGTAACGTAGCTACCAGGAAACTCAGGGGACAACCACGTCAGGCCTGTGAACATTTTTCAAAAACTGAAAAACAGTGTGCTCTGAGGAGCCTGCAGAAAGTCTTGCCCTTGGATTCGGATGATGTTACTATGTCAGCATGAATCACTGGAGGGCAGAGGGAATAGAAATGGGATTCTGTTTCTAAACACTCTCCTTGACATTAGTTTAATTTAGGCAGCATAGTTTCATTTCCATCTATGCAGTGTTATACTGTTGGCATGTTACTTTCACTATTTGCTTAAAAATAGAGAATATAAACCAGTAGAATGTAGACTGCAGCGAAGGTGACAGATGGAATTTTTACTTTTATGTAAAAAATGCAAAATAATGAATATATATGCAATTGCTTTTTTACTGTGTGGCAATACAATGAATAGGTCTTTGTGCCTCTATCATAGTCCCTGAAATGCTACAACCTCATGGAGATTCTCATATAAATGAAATGGCACAGAAGAATCTAATTTCTTCTTGTTACCAAATGGGAACGATGCCCCTACTTGCAGGGAATGGCAAAAAAAAAAAAAAAAAAAAGTAAAAAATTCCATAGACTTAAAAATATTTAAAGTGTATTTTTGTAGAGAAAAAATAAAATTCCATAATAAAAACAAGTACCCAGGAAGGAAACACAGCCCACTTTGAGCAAATGGCCTCTTCTACCCTATATCAGTTCTTCCACAGCAGTGATCATCCAAATAGCTGAAGGATTTATGTTAAATCTGTGCCTGCATCTCTTTATAGCTGTTTTCTGTATTAATTTACAAAACCTGTGAAAGAAAATATAAAAATCATATGTCTAGCTAATCACTTGAACTAACCATAAGGTTCACATTCTGCAATATTTGCCTAGGAAATTAGGGTCTTATTTTGTAATCAACTGACAGAAATGACATGCAATAAAGCATTTGATCAAGTAGTTTGAACAGTCAAATACATTGAAAAGTTCATTAAATAAATCTTTGATGAAAACATGTTGTCAGAACAAAGACCTCAAGCTAGAGCATATCTTTGAATACCTCTGAAGAACCACTGTACTTACTTACTACCTATTCAAAATAAGAAGTAAAATATGCAGAGGTGAATTTTCACTTGAGTCTAGCAAGACAAACATCAATCTGTTTGTTACTTTCGGATGATTTGAACGTGAACGATTTTATTGTCCCTATAAAAATATCTTCAGAAGGTGGCAATTCCTAACCCATTGATCCAAATAAAATGCAGTAATTGGGTAAGCAGTAGTTCATGCTGTATCCTCTGCAATATCTAAGCATGGCTCAGGAGTGCTGTTGGAAAATCTGAACTCTAAATGCTTTGTGGGCTGAATTCTTCCCCCCGTGCTTCCCACGCACTACCTGTGAACCCACAAACCTAATGCCCAGGAGGTTGCTTGAAAGCAAGTGTGGCAGGTTCTTATCTAACATTTAAATTGGGAGGCTCTGACTAAATATGGGGCAGTTCTCATTACAATTTCCACTCCCTGGCCAATTTCTGTTTGTCAGGTTGTTGTATGTACACATTTATTTTAGAATATTTGGTTAAGTCATAATTACTAAGCAAATGCATCCTTTCAGTCACCATAATACAGAGCTATTGTTTTGAAAATTTATGCTGCTTAATTTACAAATCCAAGATGATTTAATCTGCTATCTTCTCCGGCAACACAATGAACTTTGCCAATCATCGTACTAAATTCGCTTAGGAGATAAGAGCTAATATGAGCTCGTTCAGCTTTGCCATCTCTCGTGCAGTAGCAGTGAGTGTCCTGTTTGGTATGCAACATAATTAAATGTTTTCCTTGAGGAGTTTACATATTGCCTATTTGCATCTTCCTGTTATAATAGGAAAACCACTGTGCCTTCTAAGCTTGATCTCCGCAGTCCTGTATCAAAGACATGTTTATTTACTGTATTTTTAAATAGAAGAGATATGCATTTCAGAAGGTGAAGACCTTGTAAATATGTTTGCTTTTACACAAACAAAATAGGTGGTATCATTGAGGCCACACCTCAAATACAGTGTTCAGTTTTAGGCCTCTAACTACAAGAAAGATGTTGAGGTGCTGGAGCGGGTCCAGAGAAGGGCAATGAAGCTGGTGAGGGGTCTGGAGAACAAGTCTTATGAGGAGCGGCTGAAGGAGCTGGGGTTGTTCAGCCTGGAGAGAAGGAGGCTGAGGGGAGACCTTATCGCTCTCTACAACTACCTGAAAGGTGGTTGTAGCCAGGTGGGGGTCAGCTTTTTTCCATGACACTATTAAAACCTGATTATTTTTTTTGAACACCTTTTATTGGTCTTACACTTCCACGACACCATGGTTAGGCACAGTTGTATCCACAAGGCAGCTGAAGGCACAAAGCCCAGCTCCGCACAGCTCCTGGGTGGAAGGGGATCTCAGTTTTCCAGGCTCTTTCTCGCACAGCCCAGGCGCAGCATCTCAGAATTGGCCTGAGCACCCGCATCCAGAGCCCCAGGAGGGATGGAGAGGCTACAAATTTCTCCTGACAAGTAGGAGACATAGAGACTTCTGAGGCTGGCAGTAAAGCGCTATAGTTGCCCTGTATTTTTTGAGCACCCCAGAAAAATTCACACAAAACTGTTTCCCCAGGAAAGTAACATGAATGCTAAAGCACTGTGCTCTTCAGCCTTTCCTTAGTGCCATGCCTGCAGAAAGCTATAAAGCCAATGGCAGCATGAATCTCTACCCGTACACAGAGCTAAGTACGTCTATAATAATTTCCAAGTCTACATTTAACTGTTATTTTACAAGATCATTGACTATTTGAGTCACTTTGCTTTTAGAAAACCAGAAGTTAAACACACATTGTCCTTTGTTGTTTTTGCAAGCGAAACCCATATAGCCCTAACACAGTAAGCAAATACTGTTTTCTTAAAGCATGATTTTAAAGTATTCTTTGTACTCTGTCAGCACTGAGGACTATAAATGTTTTGTAGACAGGCAGATTTGTAGATTTATATAATTTCCCTCATTTCATACAACATTAATTTGATGATTAAAATCATGGGAAAATGATCAGAGAATTGTACAATCATTAGTTTATTGAATACTTTAAGAAAAATTACTAGTATAGGGAATTGTGCAGAAATAGTGGGAAATGTTAAAATCCATGGGGAAAAACCCCCAAACAAACAAACACATGAAAAGCAGCAAGAAAATGAGTATGAAGGCATGAATTATTTCTGCTCTCTAGGCCAGAGAAGTAGAAAAGCCGCAGAAAACCCTGCATGCCAAACTCCACACAGGTTGAGAGTTATTTTTCAGATACTTATAGCAGGGAAGAACTTAATTATCACCGCACTGTACACAAGCTACAAGAGAAGAGTCTCTGTTTCCTTTGCACATTCACTGCTTGGTCTTGTTCAAAAACAACTTTTGAAGCCAGACTATCAGGAGCTGTTTGCCCCATACCCCCTTCAGTGAAAAAGCAGGCCAGGGTGGCACAAAGAGCTTGGCTCTTTGTCTGGGGCGCGCTGGGTGAGAAGGAAGATAATGAGGCTGCTGCATTGCAAGAGCCGAACATGCTTATTTCCTCCTCCACCTCCTCAAAACACTGTTAAAGTCTAGGTAGACAACGTCCACAGCCCTTCCCTCATCCACTAAGCGAGTCACCTTGTCATAGAAGATCAGGTTAGCTAAGCAGGACCTGCCTTTCATAAAGCCATGCTGGCTGGGCCTGATTGCCTGAATGCCTTCGTGCTAGCGACTTTGCACAAAAGTTACATCTCCTGGGACCCTTAGACACTAGCCATGTTTTTGACACAAATTCCTCACTTTGATCATTTATTCTGGTGAATTGGTTTGGGTCCCAATTCTATGAGAACTAAGAAAATAAAGATTATTTCACTTACATCAAGTGTTTCATGGAAGGTTAACATCAGCTTCTCCGTAAGCAGTATCAGTCGTCTACAGTAAGATTGTTTTTCAGTTTTGTTTCACGGAGATTGGAACTTTATGTGTCATAAGTAGCTTTTGTGCAGATTTTTTAAAAAATAAAAAAGCCCTCAAATGAAATCTTACTTTTCACCTCCCAAGAGTAAAACTTGTGAGATCTTAAGCCAAGAATAACCAATATTTTTTGTTAAGGATCATAGATATGTGCTGTTGACCAGAATCACAGTTGGCAACGGTACCTTTCTAGTTCTGTAGGTATCTATTTTTTCAAGTGGATTGGCAGCGCAGAGAAACAGATGGAAGCATCTGGATGAGAGAGGAAATGTCAGCTCAGATTGAAGCTCTCGTTGATTCATGGCAATTTTTGTGTGACTGAGATTATGAAAACCAGTGATTTTGTTTCTCATGCCACATGAAATAAACTAATTGTTAATTTCTTCTTTTATTCTTCTGATATTACAGGACAGTGTCTGTACACCATTTTAAAGAATAATGAGCTTTAAATTAAGATTGAACTGGTCATTTTTTTCTAAATGTTGTGTCCTAGTTTGTACATAAATAATTCAAGGAAAACCTAAAGGCATATGTTACATCTGAACTCAGATTTGATCATTCTAATGATTATATCTGTTTTCATACCTGTACACCTATCCATACTGCTAGACCCAGCAAATTAATAAAGTCTCTTTCAAGTTGGAGGGCTTATACTTTATCTAGTTCTACAAGGCTTGAGGATAAATCTCAAACCTATAAAACAAACTAGGAACCATAATATCCAGGGGATTTATAAAACTGTCAAGGTGAATTGATCATTAATGGTAATTTTTCTAAAATACGAGTACTATCTGAATGCAATTCGTAGACAATATGCCATATGAAAATGTATATTAACACAATTAAAATCTAATGAATTACAATTCAGTTTCATTAAAATCTAATTACTCATCTAGATTTATGTAATTGGACCTGAAATTAATGATGGAGGTTTTTTTCTGTCATGTATTTGCTACCCTCAGCCAGAGCTATTTCAGACACAACAGCAAAGCAGCTGGGATTTCAGGGTTTTTTTCAAAATATTCAGCTGCCACTGAGTTAATGAGAATTATTGCCATACCTTCCTTCCATTTATAATGCTGTTTCCCAGAGACGATCTGTGTTTTTCAGTGTAGCTGATATGATCTCATTAGCAGTCAGAGCTCGTGCATTAATTTTTCCTTGTTTTCAAAACTACAGTTCAGTTCTTTCCCCTTTCCTTATGCCACGTGTCTGTCGGTGAATCATTCTAAGGTTACAAATAGACTTTTGGAAGGGCTTAGGCAGTAGCATCTCTTGTAGGAATACTTTCAGAGCTGTTGGATACTGTACACTTCCAAGCTGTTTCATCTAGATGGCTAAACAAGGAGGAGAAGTCACCTGAAAGATCCATCAGAGGCTGCGGTAGTTTTGCCCCAGGTCTGTTTCACAGCCTGGACAGTGGCAATAATGCTCCATTGCCAGAAACACAAGAACAGTACATCTCTATTGCTAGGTGTTTGTATTTAATACCTGTTACTCTTTTATGTAAAGGAATCTTCTTAATTTCCTTCATTTCAATGGTAATATTTTTAAAAAAATAAAGCAAAACAAAAAAAAAAAAATCTGTCAATTTTACCAAAGTCCATTCATATGGAGAAATGCTCACAGAGAAGGCTGTAGTTGTTTCCCAGTCAGAAGTACCAAGTTCCTCATTAAACAACTGTCCAGCTCGCATTAGTCCCTACTTTAATCTCAGGTGCATTTTTTTTCAATGGCATAGGACTCCCCAGAAGAAATCTTCACAAGATTAGGCAACTCTGCTTTGAGTTTTCTCTGCATAAATGGGAGAAAAGATAATGTTGATCAGCTGAGATCCTTTTCATTTCACAGGTTTGTCTGTAATCTGTATATTACCACATGGGAGCACAGTAAATGTGCGAAGCTGGATAAAACCAGTACTGAGGCTTTGTTGCTTCTCCCACCTCCACAGCTAGTAACATCCACAAACAACCACTCTCATCAGCACTGTAACTGTGTCCTAGCTGTAGTCCTTTCTTATGGTACAGAAGCTAGACTGGACAAAGCACTGATAAGAGTATCATACACATCATTCCTGTTTAGGCATGGAAGCAGACTACACATTCAAACAGTCTTTTCCAACTCTAATATCCATTAAACAGATTCTACTCAAAAGCATCAGCTGATAAATTTGGAACCCAATATGTTGCCTTACCTTGCTGGCTTTATACACGTATGCCTATATGGGGTATCTCCTACAGATTAATTTAGAATGTGAACTTAAAACAAGAGAAAGCATTATCTCGTAACATACTTCCAGCACAGACTTCAAAGTATATTTTTAGCATGGCAGGAGAGTATCAACAGCATAGGTCTGAGTTGGGCATCATTAGCTAAAAGCAGGACAGCTTCAGTTGACTAAGCTGCTAATGAAAAACTTTGTGTTGTATACTTTGTTCTTGAGCTTAATAGTCGTTTTCTCGTCCCTATATGTGCTAGGGAAGATTGCATTTTTCCCAAGCTTCCTCACGGCAGGTTTCCATAAAAAACTAAAGGAAATCAGCAGCTCAAGTTTTTCTATGATCTGTCATGTGATACAAATGCACTTTACCTTCTCAAGAATTAGTATTCTCACTGATAAAACCAAATTACAGTATTCTGTGTCATTCGCCTTGGAGATCTCCAGAAGAGGATGTACCATAAAAATGCTAAAAGCAATTGCGTTTTCATAGTGGATCCATGGAAAATGGTCCTTGAATCTCACAGATTAGGTAGATATTGCAACCTTTAAGCATGTTGTCCTTTTGGATAGCGTTATATGTCATGTTTAATTTTGTCGTTTTCTGTGTGGTGTCTGCATGCTACATAAAGTAAAGTTGAATGGTAAAGAAGATTATTTCATTCAAGTTTAAACAAAAGAAGAGAGAGGAGTCTCAGGGCATTGGCACTGAACCATCCCCAATAACCATTTTATACATTAGAAAAATTTCACTTTCAGAGAGCTTTTCTTCATAGCCTACCCCTCGTGTTGCATTGGCTACATTTCCAGTTTCTTTGAGCTACCTACATTTTTAATGCACCTACAACGCAACTCATTCTTTATAGAAAGTTCATGTCCAAAAGGCAGCATTCAAGAGTGAGAATCTGCTGAAATAATTCCCCCTAATCTGACAAGCTGAGAGAAGAACCTCTGATCAGTTTTTTAAGGTGCATCCTCCACAGGAAAGGGGCTCGGAGAGCGGAGGAATCTAGATGGAGTTCATTGTCCTTGCTTTAAATGGTTCCAAAACACCACTGCTGGAAGATTTGAACTATCAAGTGAATAGAGGTGATACTGGGGCAGAAACAACATTTTTCTAAAAAATCTTTTAATTGCAGTTTCTGGGGGGTTTAATTATAGTTAGATATTTAGTTAACTAAGTGTAATTCTTTTACTAGTATTACAATTGGGTGTTTAATTATCCTTGTAGATAGGATTATTCTATTTCTTAAACCCCTTTTTTCCTAACAGGCATTATCACCAAATGACCTCATGAATGGAGGACAACAATCAACCTTTGTATGGGGTGAAACGACAACCGTCAGGGAGCTTATTAGTGAGGCAGAATTACAGAGTTCTCGGAATGGAGGCATGTACTTTCTATCCCAGAGAAAGGGCTGTTTTGGGGAGTGGTGACACTAAATGCCATCTCACTAGAGAATAATCTCTTCTGGCAGGCAATAATCAAAACCCTTTGGCAAGCAGCGAGAAGGATGTTTAAATGACTTTTGACTTGCAGAATAAAGCTGCTCATGACTAATCTATTTCCAGAGAAAAAGTGACATAGGGACTCAAAAGCAAACACCCCACAAATCCTCTGTGTGATTTTCGGGAAGAAGCAGAGTTCTGTCAAGCCTGTGAAATTACCATACAGGCAGCTTCAGGAACATTTTCAGATAAGAAAATACAGGGAGTTAGCAATAAGGAGTTAGTCAGTCAAGTTAAGAAAGTTTACATTATCCTATGTCTTGATGTAACTTTCTTTGTGTTTCACACTTCAGAGGGAGTTATGTAACAGTTACCATCATTTTAGACTCTCGGAAATCCCTAATATTCAAGAGATTTAGTAGAAGGGCCTCCCATTCTTACATGCATACAGAAAACACCAACTTCCAGCACATTTTCTGCATGAAAATCCCCTTCATTAAATGTGTAGTCATAATTGCATATAGATCAAAGTGCTAATCATCTTGGCTGACAGCACCAGTGATGCAAAGCACTAATATTCCACCCAATATTCCCTTTGAAAAATGCCCTCTCTAACTGTGAAACACAGACATGCTTTGCATTTGCCGGTTTAATGTTTGGAGGTTCATAAAGCTAGGCTTATATCTTACAAGTTTTTCTTGGCAGATGTCTATCAATCAGCATCTTTTCATTAAGCTGGCAGCCACTGTAAGAACCATTTAATCTCTGAGCAGTTCCATCCCAGGGAAGCTGTCCTTCAGAACGGATTCTTGTAGAGGTCCCCGTACCAAAAGGTCCTTGTAAAAGAGCTCACAGCCCAAAGCTCTAATTCTGTAATGATCTCTCTGTCCAAAGATCCCTGAACCAGTGAAGAATTTATTATGTTGGCCTCTCCTGTAAGGAGTTTTCTGGAGAATGGGAACCAATGATAAATTAAGCAATCTGGGAAGCAGAGAAACAGCCAGTGAAGGAAAAAGTGGGTACATCTTTTTTAGACGGTTAAAGAGAAAAAAAGGGAATTAACTGCTCTTGGACATTTTCATGTAAGTGAGATGGAGTCAGTGATAAACTGGCAGGCATAACTGGCAGAGAATTGTATTTTCCGGTATTGTGTTTTTAAACAAGTTTAAAAGGCACAGCACTAAATCAGGCATCAGCAAAGCTCGGAACTTCTGGAAGACACTGGCGTGACCAGGCCTGTGGGCTTTGTTAGCTTGATTTCTTGCTAACAAGTATTTCATGACAAAAAGTTGAAACGTATTTTCAGAGCAAGGAACAAGCCAGAAGAAAATAAAACCATGAAAAGATTAAAAGATTCTGTGAATGGGAAGACTGCTGTGTATTCATTAACGATCTAATTATCAGGATAATGAATAGCTGTATTGTTTCATGGGGCTATTTAGTGTATATGAACATTGCTATGATTTAATAATAAGTAATAAAGAAGACAGTAGTACTGCTACAGCCACAATTGTCAAAGATATATGTGAAATTACTTTGTATTAAAGAAATAAATCTTTTATTAGACCAGCTGACAGAGCTAGAAAATACACAGTCTCTTCTCCAGGTTGGAGGCAGGAGCAGAAAATTTTCAAATTGGATTCTGGGTAAGAACAAGTGGTTTCTGCTAAACTTCTATGGTAATTGATATGACCCAGTTCTGATAAGCATAAGTGGAGCAGAGTGTGCAGTTTAAAAGAGAAAAGGTGCTAGGGTAATTAGGTCCAAGTCTTGGAGAAGAGCAAGAAATATTACCTAAATCATGTGAAATATTAATGAATTATCTCAGAATCATAAAAGAAGGAAGAAATTTTATTTATTGCATCAACAAAACAATATGTCTGTGAGTCTATGTTGGGTCTGTGACTTTAAGTACTTGGTTGAGTTATGAGTTTTGTTTAGTTCCCAGGTTTGTCTTTTGAAAGTATTTTATAAGTCTCCTCTGAATATCAGGACTGAATTCTCAAAGATGAAGTAGCTGCTCTGTGAAAAAGTTTTTCCCAGTGGTAGGTGTATATTTATGTCTTGCATTGATTGTATGTGTGAATTCATTTTATCACACAGCAGGTGTGTTGTTTTATCCAAGTAATTTCAAGGATGCCATTTTGTGCACTAGATGAAATTCTGGAATGCACGTGTTTAGATGTTTATTGTGAGAAGGAACACTTTGATCTATGTTGCTATGCATTAGCAAATAGGAAAACCAAAGATCAACATGCTTGCCTTTAGAAAAAAGAGTTCCTTAAAAAGCCATGATTTACAGATACTGCAATGCATTTGATGTGCGAAGAGCACTCACAAAACCATCTTAATCCATCTAAAGACGGCTTCACCAAAAAAGGGTATTCTTCTAAGGAAATAAATCACAACTGAATATTGTTGTGACTTACTACAGCACAAACTAAACAAAATACAATGGAAGCCACTGACCATGAACTCCTGCATAGGCAAATTTCAATGTATATTGTGTTTTAAAATAGAAGTATGCACTAGATTTGAGCTTGTCCTATACTGCAAGATGTATAATCAAATCATTACATACCTACAAGCTATTCTGAAAGAAAACCCACCTAGAACCCTCTCTGCCTCTGTCACCCTCACTGCTCTCCTGAACTTTCAAGTACTCATCCACAGCTTATCAAACTTCTCTTCAAAAGCGATCTTTCCATAGACTAGCATGCATCATACAAATAAAAAAGCTGTCAGCACAGCTTCCCAGGCACTGCAATAAATGTTTCACTGGACCCAGGCTAGGTTCCTTGGATATCCTTGCCTCCAAGTTTTTCTCCTTTTCCATACTATTCTTCTTCCAAACAAACAGTCCCCCCCATGTTTTCCCTTTCCTCAAAGGCCCCATTTTTCTTGACTCTTATTTGGTATACGTATTATGGAAATTCCTACCTTTGTCAGCAGTCCCATCAAACTAGCATCCTCTTTGTGTTCTCTGTGCTTGTCATGTTAGTGTATTGTTCACAGCATCCCATGAAAAAACATAGGAGCAAGAGGCTGTTGTCTATATCTGGTTACAGGCTTAGCAGTTCAGTGAGGTTAGGGTGAGATCAATTCGGCTTTATAGTTTTACAGTCGTTGGAAAAAGATGTCCTGGGCAATCTAACATCCTTTTGATCCAATGTTTCAGTGATCTTTTACCATGTATGATTTACCTCTATTCTCACACAACACTTGATACCACATAGCTCCTTTAGTATGAACCGTTCTTGATAAAACCATTTTAACTGGAGTGCTGCTGAGCACGTTTGGCCTTGTAATGAAATAAAGTGAAGAAAATTCTATTTTTGAGCTTCAATTCAATGAGAAGTATTAGAAGGATTATGAAAAGCCTTCTTCTTACAGTATCAGCATGAAGAGGGAAATATAACAAGGTTTTACTGGAACTGCAAATAAACTGAATTCAGATACAATATAGGAGATTGAAATCAGGGAAGAGGACTCTTCAAAACACAGGAGCAACATGAAGGGACATTGCCTTTTTTACTAATGCAATACACAGAAGACATTGAATAGATAGATTACCTAGAGGCAACTTTACTAAAAATCTTGTCCAAAAAGAACTATCCCATGCAAGTCACTTTCCTTATGCAGTATCATTTATCTTGGATGACATGATGTCCAAAGAAGAGCAGCAAAGCTGGTGAAGGGTCTAGACCACAAGCCTTATGAGGAGCAGCTGAGAGAACTGGTGTTCTTCAGCCTGGAGAAAAGAAGGCTGAGGGGAGACCTTATATCACTCTCTACAACTACCTGAAAGGAGGTTCTAGCAAGGTGGGTGTTGATCTCTTCTCCCAGGTAACAAGTGACAGGACTAGAGGAAATGGCCTCAAGTTGTGCCAGGGGAGGTTTAGATTGGTTTGTATTGGGTGTGCATAGTAAAGTTTTTGGTACTAGGGAGGCTGCAGGTGTGGCTTCTGTGAGAAGCTTCTAGAAGCATCCCAATGTCTGATAGAGCCAATGCCAGCCAGCTCCAAGGTTTACCTGTTGCTGGCCAAGGCCAAGCCCATCAGAGATGGCTGTAGCACCTCTGGGCTAACACATAACACATCTAAGAAGGAACGGGAGGGGGAAGGGGGGGGAGGGGAAAGCCCTGCATGACAGTAGCCAGAGAGAGGAGTGAGATTATGTGAGAGAAAAAACTCTGCAGGTCAATGAAGAAGGAGGGGGAGGAAGTGCTCCAGGCATCCTGTGGAGCAGGTGGATACACCGGAATGATGCTGTTGGCCCATTGGAGCAGGCTTCTGACAGGACCTGTGAGCCTGTGGAGAGAGGAGCCCACTCTGGAACAGGTTTGCTGGCAGGACTTGAAGGGTCTTCAGTCTATTACTGAAGGACTACACCTCATAGGAAGGACCCTCACTGGAGCAGTTCATGAAGAACTGAAGCCTGCAGGAAGGATTCACATTGAAGAAGCTCATGGAGCATTGTCTCCTGTGGGAGGGACCCCATACTGGAGCAGGAGAAGAGTGTGAGGAGTCCTGCCCCTGAGGAGGAAGGAGTAGCAGAAACAACATGTGATGAACTGACCTCAACCCCCTCTCCTCATCCCCCTACACTGCTTGGGAGGAGGAGGAACAGAAAATTGGAAGTGAAGTTGAGCCCAGGAGGAAGGGGAGGGTGGGAAGAAGGTGTTTTAAGATATGGTTTTATTTCTCATTATCCTACTCTGATTTGATTGGTAATAAATGAATTTTCCCCAAGTCATGTCTGACTGACCATGACAGTAACTCATCAGTGATCTCTCCCTGCCTTTATCACAACCCACAAGCCTTTCATTATGTTTTCTCTCTCCTGTCCAGTTGAGGAGGGGGAATGATAGCACAGCTTGGTGGGCACCTGGCATCCAGCCAGCATTAACCCACCACAGTTGGGTTTTAGGAAAAATTTCTTC
>VXBO01002667.1:59536-88548 GCA_013400135.1 Rhinoptilus africanus | reverse complement strand
TTTTTTTTTTTTTTAACGTGAGGATTTCTGGATAACTAGAGAATAAAAAAAATATTTCTTTTTGAGCTTTACAAAGACAACTTTTGAAACCTACTATGATGTACAGAGTATATGCTACCAATCATGTCAACAGAGTTTATTTTCTTTGATTTCACACTATAGCTTTAGGCATCTGCTATAGCAGATAGAAGTAGCTTTTGATAGCTCACTAAAGCTATCATAGCACCAAATGACTTGAAAAAAACGGCTAACAGATTTTGTAAAAACAAAAAGAGGGGAGGAAAGTAATAGCAAAAGAGATACACAAAGCTGACTTATGCCAAAACAAAACAACAAACTAGACCTGCAAACACTGTCTTCAGTAGTGAGGAGATCACTAATGTATATGGTCCAGCACTCTTAATCTTTTCATGTGAAGCATTGCATAGTGGCAGAGAGTGCTAAAATTGATTGCTAATTGGAATGATAAGACCAGCTTATCAGCATCTTCCTGTCTTTCCAAAATAAGCTTTGCTATTATTACATATAAACTAGGTGCTGTCAAAACTGTAGTAAATTCTGCTGGTGTAATTGGAAATTATTTTGATTCACCTTAGGAAATGGGATTGAGATTGTTTTCTTCTGTGAGGTATCTGAATTTGATATATTGTCCATGGTACCAAGCTCAGACTCCCCTCCCTATTTAAAGAACATGGTTCCATAGCACTTAATAGCTCTAAAGAGAGATGCAATCAAAAAGCACTCATTTATCACATTTATAGTGCAACTTTGTCTGATCTACTGAATGTTAACCACAAAATCTGTGCTTTTTTAGAGAAATTCCATACTACACTCTTCAGATGGTAAAAGATGACGAGGATAAAAGAGCAAAACAAAAACCAGTAGATTGAAATGTTATTGTGAAAACAATGGATTAGATCTGGAATTTCCGCACTGCCCTGGGAGAGTTGAGGTGGGAATGGTAGGACTTTCCTGTCACTGATTCATATCCACATATCTACCACAGGGTGACCTGAACTGACATTGTCCGTGAGTGAGTTCATTTACACTCTGTTTTTACTTGTTCTGTATATTCCAGCAAGCAGTGGGGAAACTGTTTGGTGTGCTTTGAAGTCAATGATAAGATTCACGGGTTTTTTACTGGAAGCATGCTTTGGTGAGAGTTAAATTATATTTAAGAAACTTCCTCTTCAAATTCAGGTTTATATGAAGAAGAGTCATGATTCTGTAGGTCAAAAGAATTAAATTTGCCAACAGACTTGCATTTAATAGATTACCCTAACATAAACTGCAAGACTAAACTCCACATACATGAAAAATACTGCTATGAGACTAGCACTGACAGATGTGAGGGGACACAAGGTTGTCTGTTCCGAAGGCTCTGCAAAATACACATAAAAACCAAGCAGCTGGAAGTAGCTTGGCTCGAATATCTTGCCATCATTTTTAGAGGGGGTGGGGATGGAATGATTCTGGACAGATTCTCGGTACAGCTGTCACTACTGTCAGTATTACTTGAGCCACCACTGTGATAACTTGAACTCCCACCACCACTGCATGATTCACTATGCTGTTTGATCCTAGGAAACCCTGACGCTGTGCAATGACTTCAAAGCTGCTGCTGTAGCTGCATGTGTGGAAGGTTATCATCTGCTGTACCTAACACAAAAGTACTGAAAGTTATTAACCCTTCTGTGACAGACCAAGTTTCTATTTCTTGGTGCTACATCATGAATCAATGTGTTTTTCAGCTCCTAAGTAAGCCCAGTATACACTCTGGTCCTAATCTCACTCTCTGGGACTAGACTTTTAGTTTGGTATTCATTATTGGAGGTTTCATTTTGGCATAATACTAGTCTGTTTTCTAGAGTCTCCAAACTAATAATTCCTGCCCATACATTAACTACAAACTGACTAATACTGCAACTCTTCTGGTTAGACTTCAAGAGTAGAAAGTATTTCTAAAGACAGTACCTTTAAAATAATAAAAAAACCACAGAGAAATATAAAATACTTATATGAAAGTATATACTGATGCATGTGTGATTTTCCACCCCACCTCCTTTCCTCCTGTGTAACAGAGCCTTTGGGTTGAGGCCAATGACATGACTTCTCATAGAGGTGCTGGAAAATTGCAGTCCTGAGTATTGCTCTATAATATGAATGGCAAGTATGGCAAAATACGGGAATACCTCATCATGTAATAGGCATGCTTCTTGCCAGAAGAGAGTAATGCTTGCGTGTTGGTGGTGTAACTGTCATACATATAGTCGTTTGGTTCATATACAAACATACTGTATTACCCTTTGTATTGACAACCTCTCTTTACAGAGAAGTGGTACAGGGATTGTCAAAAAGTGTACACCTCTGATTCATGGAACTAAAAAGTATGTTGGGAGTTC
Organism: Rhinoptilus africanus; assembly: GCA_013400135.1. Classification (NCBI taxonomy): domain Eukaryota; kingdom Metazoa; phylum Chordata; class Aves; order Charadriiformes; family Glareolidae; genus Rhinoptilus; species Rhinoptilus africanus. The sequence continues at coordinate 86,146 of VXBO01002667.1, read as the reverse complement.
TGCTGGTGCAATGCCTTCAGGGATCAGTGATGTGTCAGAGATATACCCTAGATAGTGTGGATGACACAGGTGTCACATCAGGCGATTGTGATGGAGTTACAGGACAGGGCTGCTATTGTGCTAAACGATGCAAGAGTCATTATCCATCAGCCATGGTTTAGTTCAACAATTTCATGTGCCCTCTATACATCACTTGACTGAGTCTCTAACTGAAAGTGAAGAGAGAAAAGTAGGCTGTGGTGGGCTAGATGCCAGATGCCCACCAAAGGCACTCTGTCCCTCCCCTCCTCAGCGGGACAGGGGAGAGAAAATATAACAAAAGGCTCGTGGGTCGAGATAAGGACAGGCAGAGATCACTCACCAATTACCATCACAGGCAAAACAGATTTCATTTGGGAAATTAATTTATAACCAATCAAATCAGAGTAGGTTAATGAGAAATAAAAATTAAATCTTAAAACCTCTTTCCCCCATCTCTCCCTTCTTCCCGGTCCCAACTTTGATTCCAATTTTCTCTGCCTCCTCTTCCCCCATGAGCAGTGAACGGGGATGGGGAATGGGGCTCACGGTCACTTCATCGCACGTTGTTTCTGCTGCTCATTAGATGTGATCTAGACACCCTCTATTCTCTGAGTTTCCCTTACTCATAAGACTTCTCGTAATAATGCCTGTTATTAGGGCCCACTTTTACACTGACGAGCTGTTCTTTTCCTTCCACAGTTGAAGCCTGACTTTTCTCTCAAGCCAGGAAAATTAAAACAAAACATGGTGTTAACTGCTTGAGGAGATGAAGGAGTTACAGCATGGTCTTTTCAGATAAAAATGGTGAAATTCTCCATTAAAAATTAATTCAAGAACAAGCCTAGAATACAATTATGCTGAATTGCACTTCCAACAATTCAGTTTTTATATATGCTATTGGGTAAATAAGAAGTTTATCATATGAAGTTTCTCAAGAGTTGAAAATTGTTTTCATGTTCAGTTAAGGAGGAAGCAATCTAATCAATCTACTATGTTTCAAAATACATACCCAAGAAAGGTGAGTCTAAGAACAGAATGAAATAAAACAAAAGTACTGAAAGTAAGCTAGAGATATGGTTTTTTTTTCCCTATTCATAAGATGTCCACCAGTATCTTTCACCTAAATCTTTTGAGGCCTGTTCTGTTACTTTTAACCTCTTCTATTATTTTTAACCTCTTCTATTATTTTTAACCTCTTCTGCTGTCTTTTAGATTTATTAGTCAAAGTCCCCTGCAGGAGAAAGAGACATAGAGAACCTGAGGCCACCTTTGACTTAGGACAGTAGTTCAACAACTGCATGTACATCATCAGGAAACCATTGCCATCTAGCTCTCGTTTCCTATAATCGGTACTGAGAAGTTTTTCTCCCAGTTTAGTCTTTGTACAGTTTCATTAAAGATTGCCTAAGATTGACCAACTTATTAATTGCCTACCTATCTTTAACCAAGCAAGGGAAAAGTTGTCTTAGAAAATAAATAATACTACTGGTAGACCCCAAGAAGCCTAGATCAGGATCAGCACTGTTGATGACTCAAATCTACGCAAAAGAGACTGCCCATGCTGTGGGGACAGTGAGCTCTACAGCCTTTACTCACACAAGAGAAAGAAGCACCCGACCAACCAACCAATTGAGCTGCATGTCCATACGATTTTTTTTGTAATAATAAAAGGCTAGCTTAAGGCAAAAAGGTAAACTGACCTATCCTTTTTTATCCAAACTTATTCAGTTTTTTTTATCTAAAACTTATTCAGGGCACATATACTGTGCTTATTTATCATAAGCAATTTTAAATCAGCTTTAGGTAGCCTTCATGATCTGGTGCTATACAGACTGGTACACTGGGAGGTTAATATGTTTGCAACCTTGAAGATGTTCAGAACCTTTCAGAAGACTGCAGTTCTCTAATTACCTAGATTTCTGGATATTCAAAAAGGATTGTTCAGTGCATATATCAAGATTTTAAAGAAACATTGAAGCTGTCTGTAACAAGTATGAAAAAAGTGGGTCTTTCTTCCTCATCTTTTGTCTAGAGTTTAACTAAGCTAAGTATGAAAAAAGCTTATCCATATCTGGTGTGAACAGTTATTGAAAGAATGTACACTTTTAAAACTGAAAGTGTTAAATGAACACAAGCTGCAAAAAAATTGCACAACTGCATAGTTTTCATTTTACCACAGAACCACCCCTGTCAATAGCTCAACTGACTGCTTTAGTTATACACTTTGAGCACCTTGTACTTTGTTTTCATCAGGTAGTAATTCTTTTGAAGGCAAAATATTTAAATACAACGCATATTGAAGCTTTGGATCCCCTTGTCATTCAGATAACATGTATGCAAAAAGTCTGCATCCGCTTAAGAGGGAAACTGCACACATTCACCTAAGAGGAGGCTGTTGAGGGTCATAAATCCACAGAAACTACTGCCAGCTCAGGAAATCTCTGAGGCGAAAACAATCAGAAACTGAGAGTATTCTCAACAGAAGTATCATTTATGCTTGCCCATATTTGTCTCCTTAGGCTTTTAATCTAGTCTTAATTCAGTACGGAATAAAGGGCTTGCTGGACCTTTAGCTGGATCCAGTACTGCTTTTCTTATGTTTGTACGTACTACCAGAGAATACTATTATTTCATAGGACTCTGTATATATATATATATATATATATGAAATTAATTTGACTTTTCAGAGCAAATTCCAGGTTGGCAGTGTGTTCCTGTTTTAAATCCACGGGTTATTATTATTTAAATACACATGCACAAGTATATATAAAATCAACAAGAACAGCAATAAGCAAAAAATGATTCCAAGTCATGATGTTTTCACAACAGGTTAGACAAGTTTCTGTCAGAGAATATAGATTTACTGGCTTCAGGACAGATGGTTGGACTTGGTACCTGTCTGTCCACCTTGTCTTTCAATGATACAGGGCTCATTTTAAAAAATTATACAATATAAAGGTCAATTTTAGAGTTAGTATCTTTAGTTACTGACTTCATTTTCCACTTTATTTGTAATTCTGCAGAATGTAGAAAAGTGAACAGTTCACTTGTAACTACAAACCCTCCCTGTGGATACACCAGAAATGTGGATCCTTACAATCTCTTACCTCTATCTCATAGAACTATTTTTGCCCTTTTAAAAGACCCCAAACAAAACCAACAGTAACACCCTGTCTGGAAAATGTAGTCCCCTAGCTGACCTAATATAGCAGATTATCATCAGTATTCCTCAGATATCTTTTTGGTAAGAACAGTTTTTTCTTCAGTCTCATAAGCTATAAATCAATAGGCACTGATTATTGGATTTACTGGGTAACTTTCATACTGATATAGGTCCATTATTTCACATTTTTTAGTGTTTTATCCTCTCAGCTGTCTGTTTAGGGGGCAAAAACTCTGTTTCCATCTCAGTGAGACAATCTTAGACGTGATCTCTAACCTCACACCCAAACCTGGCATGAAATCTAAACTTGTATAATGTCCTGATTGCACAAATGCAAAATGGTTTGAGCATGGTTTTGATTGCACTAAAGACAGACTAAACCTACTCAGTCTCCTGGCACCAGCTCAAGCCCATGTGTGGCTAGGTGCAGTGTGGACCAGGCGGACACACTAGGCTTAAGGCTACCAGTCATGTTTTGCTATGGTGTCATGGGGCTGATGCAGTCAGGGAAGTTAGACTTGCGATCCTTCCTAGAAAAGCCTAGTGTTGCACATAATAAAGAGCAACAGTATGGTCTGGCTGAGTTTTGATCTACTGAAAAAAATATGGATATGCTGCCCTAGGACTAGGGTCACATGGACACACACAGGTCAGAAAGCAGTTGCTGTTTTGTCCCTACCACAGGGACAACTACTTACCAAGCAGTGTAGTTGCAAAACAAATAAATCCGAATGCATGCAAGAAGCTGAGCAAATTAGAACTGTATCTGCAATTTTTTCTATGGCACTTGCACACAGTAGAAAACAAAAGTGATCTGATAACATTCTGCATTTTGAGATCTTAAAATGGCTTCATAGTTGAATGGCTATGAATAAAATGCTTCCCAGCATCTACTCTGAAAGATTCTGGAGTATGATAAGCCTTAAATAAAATAAAGCTCCTGCCTGTGCTTTCCGGCTACTTAAATCTCTTAATCTTTAATACAAATATCTCCCCCACCAAAACCACAGAAATACAGCATCAGCTATTGTCAGGGGAGGTTCTAGTACCCAGCAAGGCAAACAGGTCATTCACTGGAGAGCAGGCTGGTGTACTGGGCTCTGACACTTGAACAGTGTTAATATTAGTAGAGCATTGCCAGAAGTGTGTCTGTATATTTTTGTTGGATAGTACTACAAGTAGCAGTATGTAAAAAGCTGACAAAGGGAGAAAAGATGAAAGCAAAAAGCTGGGATAGAACTAATGATAATAAAACTCTTGGCAAGTCAAATTACTGAGAGTCTCATATCAAAAGCAACTTCGACAATAATGGGTTTCCAGAGTCCATAAAATTAGTCATGATTCAAAGATAAAAACATCAACAATTTGCATAAAAGCTTTACTTTAAAGATTTAGCACTGTGTACCAAATGAAGAAAAAAAGCACCACCATAACAGTAACACTTTAATATAGGTATCCATTATCTAATGCTTATATAATGGAAGCCAAATGAGCTCATTATTATCAGTGCTATTATACTGAATACTAAATGAACTCATCATAGAAACACACTTGCTCTAAAAACTATTACTGCACCATCAGTGACAAGGAAAAAAAAATGCATACAAACTTCCTGAGATGACTAATTTGATTTCAGTGTTAACTTCTAATGCATTATTAATCAACAGTTCATTATACTTTTAGATAGCACTTAGTTTATTTGTGGTTTATTTGTACACAATTCATTTCTGTAATCTTGTACTATATTGCACTTTATTCATACGTAAACAATGCTGGTTTGGGCTGATACAGATTTACAGTAATGGAAATATGATATGTTTGTGTGTAATTCAAATTTGTTCTGTTTTGCAAAACCAGGAGAGGTACAAAGAGTGATGCAATTCAAAGTAAATAATATAATACTACAAGAAAAGACCATAAAAATTATACATTTTTAAATGGACTGCATAAATTTATTGCTGAAAGGTTTAAGAATACTGTAGAATCTATAATATATATAATAATAAATGAATGTGTGTGTACTAACATCTTGCAGATTAAAAATCAGTATTCACACTTAAAAAATGTGATCTCAAAGAATGTGACAATTCATATGTACTATTCATATTTATTTGTCACTATATGTAGATGTTTTAATGTACCAAAATCATATATATAAAATGTACTATATTACTTGGAGCCTGCAAGTGTTTGATTTTTTTTTTTTTCTGTCAACATAAAATGCAATATTTGCATGATGGAAAATTAATATTGCTTCAGTCTGGACTGCACAAACCATGACTTACATTATAAGCAGCATTTTACAATACCTTCAGAATTCTGACATGATTTTCTGGTAACAGAGTTTATGAGGAACAGAACAATGAAGAGTTAGGAATCCTGGAATGCAGAGGTCCTCTTCTCTTCAAGATTGTTTTAGCACTTATAGAAATTACTGGAAAGCTCCCTTTCACCAGTGTTTCACACAAAAAAGGAATGGATTGTGTTTTTTCTTTTCCTTTTTTTTTTCATTTACATTCACATTTCAAATTCAAAAATTAGTTTAAAAATCACATAGTTTTAAACTGAATTAAAAATTAAAAGGAAAATATTTTCAATGATACCATTTCAAAATATTTCAATCATTCTTCTAAAATGAGTTTCATGACAAAGATTTTGCAAGCAGAGTTGAACACAAGTTCTGCCACAAATTTTCAGTGAGATGCTGGGCAAGATACCTTCTTTCTCTGATGATATCCTGTTTGCAGAGGAAGAACTCCAATAATTTTTGTTTTCTAGTAATAATGAGAGGACAGAATGAATAAAATATAAGAAATATTTAAAAACATCGAAGCTGGCTGACACAGGAAAAGTAAAGAAACAGTCTTGAGAAAATATTTTTCCTCTATTATTAAATGGTATACTGTCCTTAACTTATAGGTTGATTCACAGAATAACCACTCTGTCAACTTTTTATGGAAGACTTTAGATATTCTCAAAATAAAACAAGCTGAAAAAGAAGTCCTATGAGAAAGTAAATATACAGATTTTGAAGAAGTCTCTCTGCAAGTGTTTAAAATTGCAGTATCATTTTTATTTTTATGCCTTGGTCCTCTGTTGTAAGACGATTCTTTTAATCCTACATTCTGTTTCTATAGGGTAATTAAATAATATACATACAAATCTCTTGTATAATTTTATTCTTTGTGGTGACAGGCATAAATTTCATAGGTATGTACTTTGACAGAAATTCCAAAAGCTTCAACCATAAGAACTTTTGATTTAGTGGAAAATACAGAAAAAGTTCTGCTAAGGTCAACTTGAAAAACATTTTAAATATTTGAATATTTTTTTAGTGTTTACTATTTTAATATTTCTTTTAGTGTTTAATAATTTATTATTTCTTTTGGTGATATAAACAAAATTCAGAAGCATGCTGATTAATATGAGATGAAATGTTTTATTTAGTTCTCTGCTTACTTTATCTGTTTGCTTAACTTATTTTCTGAGAGGAAATATTCAACAAAATGTCTTTCTGAATGGAAAAGTTTTTAAAAACTATGAAGTAAATATTTTGACAGCTTTGAAACGTGGCTAGTGTCAGACGTGCTAAAGCATAGAATTTTAGTAAGTGAGTTCAAATTCACCAAAAAATATGACAAAAAAATGCTGCCCAGCTGTACAGTCTAACAGTTGAATTAGCTGAGGTAGTCATTGTCCTGTTTATACGTTTCTAGTACGTGAAATAGCTATATATTTATTTTACTGAAGAAACATAGTGGCTTTCTTTTCTCTTCCCGCTCCAGGATCTTGATGCCAAAGACAAGTGTAGTACATCTTAAAGCTTTTAGACAACAAACACTTACTGCAAATATTGTATAAACAAAACCCATCATTGAGTTAGTCACAAAATTTAGTCTTAGCCTAAACAACAAATCCATTTTTGAGTTTTATTCCTTCTGAAATATCTTTTAGACTGCAATTAACTGCATCTAAATATGGCACATAGAGATTGTTTAGCTTCCAAATTTGAGCTAATTTATTCCTGTAATTTATTTGAAGTATCAAAAAAAATTATTTTTTTTTTAATTCTACCTAAGTTTAATTAATATAATAAAAATGTAAATTCTTTGAGCAAGAACATTTCTGGGAAAAAGAAACATGATCAACATCCTATAAAATAATGGTGGATTTTCTCTGTCTTGTTATATTTGTTGATGATCCTGGATTGAGCTAGTGAATCAAAGCATGAATTTCTTCTTTTTATTTGGGAAAGATAATTTCCTACCTTTGTGCTATGCATTTTTTAACAATCACTGTTTGCTCAATGCAAGAAATCCAAGATTTGAGGCAACACTGAAGTAATCATGTTAAAATAAACAAGGTAGATATGACAGGTACCTCCTAAAAGTGAATATTCTTTCCTTCCTTCTGTGCAGAGTCCTTTTTTTCCTAATGTATTTAAATACTTTTGCCAGCACATGTTTTTCAGAACACCATCTTTCATATATGATTCAGCAGCCTCAGGAAGGTATCTAATTCTAGAGCTGTCTAACACTTCATGTGTATGGTCTTTGAAGTGTAAAGTTGTGTTGGCTTAAACCTGGAATAACACTGATGCTCACTGTCAAAAATGATTCTGAACTTACGTAAATAGAATGCTTAGCTAAATCTCTTCTCCATTGTTTCAAGTTCCTGACCATAAACCAAATTCCATGTTTAGCTTGTCTATGCTTAGATAATTCTATAAGCAACAGTAACGACAAATTAAATTACACTGTTTGTCTCTCTGTGAAAAACTCTTTGATTGTCTCCAAAACCTGATTACAGGACATGCATTGCTTGAACTCTGTCCCACAAACAGAAGACACTGCACATCATCAATGACTGTATCAGAGCTGCAATTGGTAATGAAGCAAATTTCACAAAACATTAATTTCTTGCACTACAGTGTGAAACCTAATTTTATTACCAAAGAAGTCTAGCATATATTCAAGGTTAACAAATATGTGTTGTTTGTGTTTGTGTGTTGATATACAATGGTGCACATTTATACCAAGAGTTTTGGGTAACCGTGAGGGATTGGTACCATTAGCAAAATAAGTAAAATATAACAGTTTGTGAGTTTTGTTTCCTGTCTCTTAACCAGAAAAATATGATATTCCTTTGCAACCACATGATAAAGTCATAGTTACAACAGTAGTGTTTCCTATTAAACCTTGCCTTGATTTTCTACATTAGAACAACGAAGACCTTGCCAAACTTGCAGCATTTTCATGGCACCTTTCAAGGAGCTATTCCAGTAGTTAGCCAATATGACAAGTACAGATTACATCAACATTTTTAGTGGAAGATGATATTACAAGGCTCTAGATTTATATTGCCTGGAGTGGCTGGGACACTACTGTAGAACATTTTTGAAGTATTGCTCTGACAATTAAAAATGTTCTTCAACAACAGATTATATAACTATACACATGTGTGTAGGGAACAGTAACAGCACACAAAGGTGTCCTGCATCTTGATAATTTTTTAAATGATATCTATTTTGCTGTCAAGATATACAGTTACAGGAACTAATTGAGAGGTTGCTTATTTTCCATTAAGCTGACTCACTTATTCTTCTCTCCTAGTGGGAAAACGAAGAAAAAACAGAAGTGATATCCTTAGTTAAATAAAAAGCTCATAATTAGTGAAGTCATAGTTACATCTCACAATGCCTTGATATAGTGCATAGATATGTGCATATTAGATGTTTTTGGAAACAAGCCAAGTTCAGTCTCTGCCCTGTTAGTATCCTTCTGATCTGAACAACTCACAATTCTGGTCTCAACAACCCACAGTCAGCTGGTTTGTTTGATGCATAAGAGACAGAAAGGAAGATTTCCTGGGCAACAAGGAATGTCCAACACTTGACCTTAGACTTGATTTCATCTTTTTTAATTTTACTTGTCTAAAGGTTGGGCACAGTCACCAGGCTAGTCAAGTAGAGACAGAGATGAGTTCTTCCAGAGGATGTTTCATCTAATTTATCTTGCATGCCTTTATTAGGTGAAGAAAAACTGATTTTTAAAGGTATCTGTATTTCTTCACTGACAACAGAGGTATCCCAGACAACTAGCTTTCTTAATTTTTCTGACAAGATAAATCCCACCTTTGATTTGGAACCTAAAATATATTCTTCTGCAGCATTTTTATTGATTAAATTTATTGTCCTAAATATGAGCTTTTATACAGGAACCTAAACACATCTCACCACTTGCAACCATAGAGCATCGTGGCTAAAGTTGTTATACTATCCTCACAAAGTCATGACTCAGATGTTGATCTTTTTGGTCATCCCATGTTCTAGTTAGCAAACATTCTGGAAAAGTTTTGGAAAAAACTCAGCATGCTAGTATTTAAACCCATACTCTTTTTTTTTTTTTTTTTTTTTTTTTATATTACATTCAAAGCCCATAATCAGAAATCAGCAGGTGTTCACAAACCTCACATTTTTGATGTTAAAACAACCACCAGATGGCGACCTTACAATTCATAAATAAAACACAAAATAAATTGAATGTGTTTGGGTTTTCCATGGTTTATATTTTGTTTTGTTTTGTTTTTTAAACAAAACAAAACAAAACAAATCCCTTGAATAGCATAAACTGTCTCAAGCTATTTTAATTCATACAGGTTTTTAGAGCAGTGAATTCCTTAAATTCTTCACTTTTCCTTTCTCCATTGTAATAAAGACACTGTAGTTCTATACTTGTTATTAAATCTCTAATTACTAACACAGAAAGCACTAGTGCAGCGGTAACTCCCACGAAGTATGCGGTGGTACATTTATAAATGAAATTATGGTCAGTATGTCATCGCTTCCCATTTTTTACAGCAGCACAGCCTTTTTGAAGACTTTCAATTTGCATAGCCAGGCTCACAAAGTGATCTGTCTGTCAAACCGATGCAGGTGCCAGACAGACACAAGTGCCAGACACATACTAAGAGCCTTATCCAAAGTCTGAAGCCACCACTTCCAGTAAGCTTTGGGCCAATCCCCCTTTTCTCTTTCAGCCTCTCTCTGATATATATGTAGGAAAGATCTGATGTAGTATTCAATTTCCTGTAAAAACTATGTCCATAAAATACACCATTCTCCATCAATTAAAATAGCAAAGTCAGGTTGCTCAAAATAATTTTTTGGCAATATATACTAGCAATCTGACATTCTTCCAATGTTTGATTTGGGTAATTTAACAGAATAAAATTAGTGGGAGCTTACAGACCAGATAGACTAACTTTGATACTCAAAAAGACAGTAGGATAAATTAGTAAACAATCTATTTAAAAAAAAATCTATAAGATAACAAGATGATGAGAAATAGCCAAGAACAAATCATGTCAAGTCGGTCAAATTTCCCTCCTGGCTGTGTGACTGGCCTCGCAGACAAGGCAGAAGGCAATAGATGTGGTATATTTTGATGCTGGAATGAAAAGTTCCACTTACCATTTCTGCAAGCAAATATTGTGATGAAATCACCACATGGGTACAAAACCAGTTAAAAATCATGCTCAGAGAATAATTAGCACTGGTTCATTGTCTGACTAGAAAGTCTGTCCTGAATCCTGGCCTGGTCAGCACATTCATCACTAGTTTGAAAGATGAAACAAAACATAAATTCACACAAACTGCAGACAACCAAGTTGGGACAGCTGACACACTACTGAAAAGAGGACTGGAAATCAGAGTAATCATGGTGGATCAGAGAAATAATATAAGATCAAGAAAACAGATTGAGTTAGAGGAGAAAAAAGTGAAGCTGAAATAGAAAAGTGAAAGGAGGTGCACAGGTCTAAGACGGGAAAAAAATAGCTGGAAATGGGAAATAATTCTGGAAAGATAAATTCCTTGTCTGAAATATTTAGAGAGACTCACTCACTATGTGCATTGAATATGATGCATACAAATCACTCTTCTGCTCTCTTTGACATTGATAAGGTCTCATGGAGTATTTCAACCAGATTGGGGAATAATGTTTTTGGGTACAGACTAACTGGGGTCACTCCAGAGGAAGATAATTAGGAGGGCAAGGTATCTATAAAATATAACTGACAGAAAGGATGAAAGAACTTATTTTTCAGGATAGAGACATAAGAGAGACACAAGATTCTTTGAGACATAAGATTTCTTTAATATCAAACAGAAAGTTTTTATAATGACAGCAGTACTCTCTATGCCACTGGATAGGCCAAGAAATAATGATCTTTACAGAAAGGTATATTTAGACATTAGATAGTAAGAAAGGGTTTCTTACTATACGGAGAGTTAAATATACAGAGTAGTTAGTGAGCAAGGTTGTGAAATCTCTCTTCTTGGAGATATATGAAAACAAATGAAACAAAGCTATCAGGGAGAGACTATTCATTTCAACATTAGGGAAAAAACAAAAACAACCAAAAGAAAAAAAGCAAACCAACCAACCAAACAAAAAAAAAACACAATGAAGGGTGGTTTTTTTCAAAAAAACTTTTAAAAACACTTAAGTTAAATAGCCATTTATACAACTATTTTTACCAGAGGTAAAATTCTCAAAGAAGATCATCCATCACTCCCTTTTCAAAATGGTTACCGTTTTCTATTATTCTTAATGAGATTCAGTTAAGGTGCTGTGCTCTTTCAAAATTATGATCGTTTCCAGAGAAAAGCCAGCAGACATCCTAAGAACAAATTGAAAACAATGGGGGGCAGATAACCATCTCAGAATAATCACCTAAAAGTTGGCAAGCTTTGAAAGAAGACAATGCTGTATGAAATTTTTTTTGCAGTAGAATAGTACTCATCAGCCCCTGTAGAACAACCAACTTCAGGAATGAGACTATGAGAGGAAAAATCCTTTCATCCCATATGACATGAATTACAGGCTGTAATAAACAATCCTACAAGTTTTAACTAAGGGACGTAGAAAATCCTTATAACTATGTCATTATGAGGATAATTGTAGGCAAAGGAGCAATATATGCTAAGCCCAAGTAACTTGTGATCAATTTTTTAAATTCATCCATGAAAGCTTACTTTGAAATTTTTAGAAAAAACCCTGAATATAGCATTGTTACAAAATAAGGGTTGTTTGGTGTTTGTTTTGCATACAAAAAGTAGAACATTCTTAACTCTGAAACTGCCAGAGGTGCTTCCATAACATATATTAACATAGTAGTATATAGAACAGAGAAAAAAAATATTTTCTGATTGTATGTTCCAATGAAGCTAAGAAGGAAAAAAAAAAACCCAAACCCCAGAAGAAAATAATGAAAACTGTTAAAAATATGTAAAAAAAGTAATGGTTTAGATAACCATTTTAAATTTTCATAGTGTGCCACACTGTAGGAGAGAGACTCCCACAGTCTTGGCATTTTTAATTCATAGCACTTGCTTCAAGCTCATTTCATGATCAGGAAGAGTGAAAATAAGAGACCTACATAAGGCTGTGTAGGTCTTAACTGAAGCTTTTACTTCATTATGAGGAATGTTTTATCGAACTTGAAAACCTGGCATTGAATGAAGATTAGAGTTAGCAATGCAGCGGGATATCTTTCAAATACCCTCACTGTCCTTCGTAGAATGGATACATTTTAGCCATGCCCAAGTGAAACCACTTGAGAATATGCAGGGCTTTTATTTCCTTTCTGGACAATTATATTGTCTATTTTTCCTGAATTTTTTTTTTATATACTTATTACTAAAGACCAGATAAACACAGATTTCCAAATCCCATAAAATCATTGAGTATGGAAATCACAGAAGTAACTTTCATCTTTTTAACTTCTTGCATTCCCAGGGAGGAGCAGGAAGAGCAGGGGATCAATGAAAGAATCTAAATGCTATAGGACAAAGGCTTCATATTGCTTTGAAAATTATTTACACTGTGGGAATGTCCTGTTGCACATGTTTTAATTTTGAAACATTCACTACTTATTACTTTTTCACAATTTATGTTATGCTCAGCTTGTAATTTTCAGTTATGACTAATAAGTACAATACTCAAAAGGTTCTGTGCAATTTTGTAAGGAGCCACTGCTTACTTATTTAATTGCTTTACCATCAACAGCACTGTCATGGAAAGAGACTGAGGGCTGCCAGCCCTTCCCAAATCAATGGTCCTCGTATCTCTGGCGGAATTTGTGAATTCGAAGGTAGAATTTCTGTCTGTTACAGAGGAAAATATCTAATCTCTAAACAGTTAAATGGATTTCCCTCCATGCATTGATTAACACTAAATCTTTTTAGATCTATTTCAGCTTCACTGTTCCCCTGGCATTTGAGCTGTTGGCCCAGCTATATATAGTTCAAAGAGAATTCAACTGAGAACTTCACTATAAATAATAATCTCGACACACAGAAAAGTGAGTCTCATGTAGCTAATATTTTAACCAAACTAGAGGAGCTCTAACTATGCAGAAACTCCAATTCCGTGCTGCAGTGTTAACACTGGGGATGATGCTGTCTTAGTGTGCAGCTGAAGAGAATGAAATCTTGAACTCTAGGCAAAATTTTACTATCTAGTTTGACTATTGCCACCACTTTGAACAAAATGAGAAGTGAAAAAAGATCCTTCAGTCCATTCTTCATTAGAAAAGTTCCAAATACGTCCAGCTGTATTGGGTTTACATAGCAAGGTTTTGGTAGCAGATGGGCTGCAGGGGTGGCCTCTGTGAGAAGAGACTGTCCCCATGTTGGGCACAGCTAGTCACAGGTGTCTCCAAAACAGACACATCACTGGCCAAAACTGAGCCCATCAGTGATGCTGGTGGTGCCTCTGTGATAACATATTTAAGAAAAACTAAAAATTGCTATGCAGAAGTTGTGAGAGAGATGAGCAAGAAAAATGTGAGAAGTACCCCTGCAGACACGAAGGTCAGCGAAGGAGACCGAGGAGATTCTTCAGGCACTGGAGCACAGGTTCCCCTGCAGCCTGTAGAGAAGACAATGGTGAAGCAGATTATGTCCCTGGAGACCGTGGAAAGCATGTATCCACACTGCAGCCCATGGAAGACCCCGCACTGGAGAAGGTAGATATGCCCTGAAGGAAGCTGCAGCCCATGATGAGCCTGCACTGGATCTGTCTTTGGGCAGGAGCTGCAGCCTCTGGAGATTAGCCCACACAGCATCATGTTTTCTGGCAGGAACTGCAGAAGGACTGTAGCTTATGGAGAGGATTCATCCTGGACCAGTTCGTGAAAGAACTGGAGCAAGGGAAAAGTGTAAGGAGAAATGTGTGGCACAGACAGCTGTTATGAACTGACCATAACCCGCCGTTCTCCACCCACCCTGTGTTGCTTGGGGTGGAAGGAGGTAGAAGACTTGGGAATGAAGGAGTGAAATTGAGCTTCAGAACAGGGTTGGGGTGCAGGAAGGGTGATTTTATTTTTTTTTGTTTTTCCTTATCACCAGCCTAATCTGATTTTAATTGGCAATAAATTAATTTTCCCCAAGTCAAGTCTGTTTTGACTGTGATGCTAACCGGTAAGTGATGTACCTGTCTCTATCTTGATGCATGATCTTTTCTGTCTTATTTTCTCCCCTTGTCCTGTTGAGGAGAGGGATCAAAAGAGCAGCTTGGCTGGTGTCATCATCCCAAAAAATGTCCGGGATAACAGTTGCAAACCCAGGGTTGCAGACCTCCTGGGCATCCCCTCTCCCTGCCTCCCCCCATCTCCCCCTCACCCTGCAGTTTGGACTTTCACCTTCATCACCTTTATATCTTTATATACTTTTACATTTGCTGTTCTCAGTCTATCCTTTTGGTCTCTCTCTAAGGTGTCCTACAATGTCTGGACAGTTAACAGTGACCACTGTTACACTTTGCAAATCCTGCTGCATTCTACCCCTACCTGTCCCTTACTTTTAAGGTCAGTGGGGGTCAAACCTGATGGTAATTCTTCATCTTGTTCCCAGCTCACTGATGAGGTCACTTGGGCTAATTGACCCCCAAACTTGTGCGTGAGGGAAGCTAGACACCTTTTCCAGTTTTATCTGCTCTCCGTGTTCCAGAAGGGCATTTCTTACTGAGATGCTTCCATGCTTCCAACTATGCCAAATATTTCTTGGGTTTTTTATGCTTAGTAAATTTTCACAGCCTAGAAGAAGCATAATTTTGTGTCAAAAGTGAGAATAGGTGTGGTATGTCACATAATCCCCACATAATCAATCCAGGCAAAATGAGAACTAGCAGAGAAGTGATTTAGAAGGTAACCAATAGCAATTTGAAGACACTACATAACAACCTTGCAAGAAATTGTTTTAATTGTTTGATTAGTTAAAAGGTATGATTATGCAAAGACTTTACATAATTGAAACCAGTTTTGAATGGTTCTTGGCACATAGCATAAAAATAATATCCAGTGAAGTTTAAGTGCATGTAGGGCACAGTAAATCTGTCTGATAGATCTCAGAGAGGTCGTTTTCAGTTAGATGTCATCAATGAAAGAGGAAAGGAAGGTTTCCAGGAAGATTTGGAGGTGCTTATCGGTCCCTTCAGATTTCCATCAGTGATCTATGGGTAAGTAGAAAGTCACTGATGGAAAAAACTATGGACAACAAAAAGATTGATGCAGGACAAAATGCAGAATAAGAAAGATTTTATAGACTGGGTTTACTTTGGCTGCAAGATAGAGATTATCCTAGATTCAATTTGGACAAACCAAATATTTTTGGTATCATGGCTAAACTGAAAAAGAATAATCTCCGTAGGTCAAAGTAAAACCAAATTATTTGTGTTTGAGCTAATACACTTATTGTGAGATATTATTACTTTTTAATCTTGTAAATTTTTACTTTCTTTTTGAAATAAGGGTTTATTGTATTACCATAGTAGTCTGTTAGTACAAAAAAACAATAATAGCAAATTATTTATAGAAACATTTGTGGTTAAACTATTTAAGAAAGAGGTTTTTCCACATCATTTTTACAGAATAAAATTTTGTATGAAAATCTAATGCCTTCTCTAACCTTAAGACAAACCTTATTAAATAAAATCTACTGTGCATAAATTAATTTTTAAAATAATTATAAAATCATCTAACTACAGATAACTACAGCTTTGTACATGACCTATGGTAAAATATCTTACACTTATTTAATATTCCTCAGATTCTCAGAACATGCTTTAGTGTCTGTGAGCCTTGTACTAGCCTTTTGCTTTTTCTGAAAGTATTAAAATTCTTTAAGGACGGGTTGGAAGTAGCTCTACTATCATAAAAGATAAAGGTAAATGATCACGGTATTTTATTTAAATAAGAGATATAGGGTAAATATATGCTGCAACTTTTTGCAGAAAAAAAAAAAGAATAAATTTTAAGCAGTGGCACTTTCCAGTGAGTCAAAAGACTCTAGACCCTGAATAAAAATTTGGTGTCCAGCCCTAGTGTTTTACAATGCAAAAGTTTTGTGTGTCCTCTTTCAAATGTTGAAACTGTAAAGCTCTATACACATAAATGAAGGGAAGTGAATATTTGGTCTTCTATAATACAACTGAAGGAGAAAAAGGAAAGAAAAGAGGAAGTATCTTTGAGACAGTGAAAATAAGCTTTATTGCCTGAGACAATAACTTTTCATTATATTAAATTGCACTTAAGATTTTTAGTATCATGGATACTGAAGAGGAATGCAAAGGGACATGAAGAATTACAACAAAAGTGTTTACTTTATCATGGACTTTTTCTTTCTTTTAGCACAAATATATTCTGAAATGTGTTGTGCCCTCCTAATTAGGTAAGACTTCCAGCATTTTTTGAAATCAGTCTACGAGGGTAATCCTACAAAAATTATCATAGGAGATTAAAGTCTGATAGGTTGTTTTGGGTTTTTTTTGTATTTCATATAAAAGAAAACAGTGTTACTCATTATCTACTTTTTAATGATTTAATTGTAAGAATAGGACACTATGGAATAAGTGTTGAGCAACCCTTGCAAAGAAAAAGTACTCAAGTTCTTTTTGTGCAAGTGTTCCAGTAACCTGCTCTCTGAGCACTCTAGACAGTTCACTGTGTCACCACTCAGTCAGTACTTGTTCCTTTCAAGTATGTATCTATGTGTACTCTTACATTACTGCTGTAGTTTCCTACCACAGAAATACAAAATATTACAGAATGGTCTCCCATTGTTGACTGTTAAAAAGAAAGAAACAAGTTCTCAAAACCAGTTTTGTTAAAATGACACACACAAATATCCAACTCCCTTGAGAAGGATATCTACTGAGTACAGAAAGAGCTTACCGAAATCAGTTTCCATAAACTAATGTTAATTTTAAGAATACCCAGCTCCTTCTGGAGCTGATGGAGTTCTTGAGAATGTATGTATTTGTATATTCTTACAGTATTTGTCTGTTTAGACACCTATAAATCATTGATACATCAGCATCTAAGAAGGTAGACACTCTTGCATTCAGTTTTATGTTGAACAAAATCTCAGTGGGTGACAACCAAAGTTTTACTAGTGCAGCGCTCTAATTGAGCAGTACTGTATATTGCTGAAATTACAAAAGCCTTTGTAGTGGTCACTTCATCATTTTGACACTCTTTCCCTCCAACACGTAGGCAGCAGGTGTGGCATGTCTAGACCTATTTTTCACTGTAAGCCACTAAACTACTGATCACTAAAACCTGACCTAAACATTTAATATCCAATAAGAATTAATGAACCAGGTCAGTCATACATTTCTTACTTTGCTTGTTGTGATAGACATTTTAGTAGTTGCAAAGTTCATGTGAAACCTTTGCTCTTTTATTCTCAAGGATATAATTTATGGGATTAGTACTTCTGTTTGTTTAGTGCTAGACAGAAGCTCTCATTCTTTCCAAATCTGATGTGTGTGTTTGACTATACAGTTCTTACCTGCATCTTCCCAGATCAGTGCATAGAATCATAGAATCACATAACGGTTCGGGTTGGAAGGGACCTTAAAGATCATCTAGTTCCAAGCCCCCTGCCACAGGCAGGGACACCTCCCACTAGACCAGATTGGCTCAGAGCCCCATCCAGCTTGGCCTTAAAATCTTCCAGGGATGGGGCTTCCACCACCTCTCTGGGCAACCTGTTCCAGTGCCTCACTCCCCTCACAGTAAAGAATTTCTTACTAATATCTAATCTAAATCTACCCTCTTTCAGTTTAAAACTGTTACCCCTCGTCCTATTGCTCCACTCCCTGATAAAGATTCTTTCCCCAGCTTTCCTGTATGTCCCCTTTAGGTACTTAAATTTAGAATTAGTATCATCCTTAATATTGCCCCTTCCAAACTGCAATGTTTCCTGATGAAAGTACTTAGGTGAGGCTTTTCCAAAGGGATCTGCATATGTACATATATCAATGTACAGATACATATTCTGCTCAAAAAAGGGCATCTGCTGATGATACCCTGCTATAATACCCTGTTTGGAAACAGCATGGTTCTGAAAATCTCTTCAGTTCTGCATGAAAAGATATGTAAGGGAAATAAATCAACAAATATTTAATCTAAGAATGTCTGGATAATTGTCAGGGATTATGGCCATAGGACAGATAAACTGGGGGAAAAAAACCCAGAAAACAAGGAAAGTTCAGCCTGGCTGGAACAACTTGACACTGCCTAAAGGAATTTAATCTTGTCTGAAACAAGTTACCATAGTCTTATTTAAAATAAGAGGAGACCAATCTAGCTAATTATATTGGCACAGTGTATAGGATGTTTCTCTGAAATCTAGCTGTAGCAATTGGAAAAACAGAGCTATTATAATAATGTGAAAATAATCTGACAGTTAAATTGAACTTCAGCATGTGCAATGTATACATCACGTAATCACTGTGTACATAAACTTGTAATAAGCAAGTGCAAACAAAGCAGTTAAAACTCCAATAAAAAGCACTCATGTAAAGACTAGCAATTAAAAAACTCATCTATCTGCACCTTAGAACCTGAATAGTTAATCATCACTCAGTTCCACCCTGCCTGCCATAGGTATATTGTGCACCTAGAATTAAAGTAATTATAAATTACCCTAGAAAACATTTACTAAAGTTTTAAAATTAATTAAGCATTAAAAGTTGTGGTAAACTGTGTTTTCACACAATAATCATAGGCCATAAAAATATTCCCTTGGGACTATAACTAAGGAAGGGGTTCCAAACTTTTCCCTCCTCTCATAACCAAGAAGTGCCCCGCTGTTAATTCTCCTGCATACTTTTAAGACTAGATATACATCAGTAAAGATTATGATGCAACAGCAGTGGAATCGTAGAACAAAGCATTTGGGATGGAAGATTCAGCACACAATATATCTGGTACAAAAAACTTACTATAGACTATCTATAGTATCATCTCATGGACTAAATAAACATTACCAAGTGGATTATGTGTGCTTCTGAAACACATCTTCTGGTTTCATTACAGAAACCAAATTGGAGTAAAGCAGCTTAATTTTTGTAATATGAAACTGCTCTGCACTTTCCCAAAGCAGGGAAATATCATAAGACTTCCTATGATGAGGTGATGAAAGTGCACCTCAAGAGCCATTGTACTCTGATTCTCTTTAAGCCTCAGGTGAGAAGAGGAGTCTTTGGTGCATGAACTGTAGAATGGTTGGGCTCTTGGTTGACATCCAAACTATCACGATCTGTTTGTCACTGTGATCGCTCTAAGACTGCTTTGCAGACAGAAGATTATCCTGCCATAAACATCTCTGGGCTACTACTTTACCAGATTTATGTGTCTAGAACAAAATGAAGCTGTGAAAACACCAGAGGAAACATGGCATTTGTAGGGAATCATTTTAACAGCTCATTTTAAATGGGGAACAATTGTTCATGGAACATCTTCTATGAAACTACTTCAGGACCCACTCAATCTTTTTTGCACAGAGGAGATACTTTAGGACTATGTGGGCCTACAAAGTGGAAAGTTTCAACAATCTACATAATAAACAAGATAAAATGTCATTAACAGATTAGTGGGTGAAATAAAATACTTGAAGAAATGATAAGAGATGTAAAACTATTCTTTTAACCTTTTGACTATACTTGAAATGGTTCAAGATGAAAAGAATATAAGCCACCAAGCAGCACAGATATCAGTTGTCGTTACACCTATCAGTAAGATAAACATTTCCTTTGGCAGTGGCCTAGTAGCAATTAAGGAGACTAAGTACTTTTATGTCCATTGTTTATTGTCCTTTTTTTTTAATGTCTCTGTCCATTTTGTAGCAGAACTGCACTTATGGTACCTTTACTAAAAATCAAAGATGCCAGTGAACTACTATGATACTGCCTAGTTGCATAATATAGCAGTCAGACAGCTATGATTGGAACAACTAACCTGGCATAAGCCAGATAAGTTCTTTAAAATAGACCTTTCTATCCTTTCACAATTTAAACAACTATGTCAGCCTTCAGGTAGCTTGATAGCAGAAGAAACTATGTTAGCTCTAGGCAATCTAAAGAAGAGCAAGGCAAAAAGATTATTGGGAGGAAAAAAGATTTAAATGAAAAATGAATTTTTGTATACAATTCCTTTCCTTGATTTTTTTCTTTCATCTGGATGATTTCACTAATCTAATTTATAAAGCGTTATCTCAAACAGCAGTATCAACACAACTGACAAGATAATCAATTGCAGTGGGAAGGGAGAGGCAAGCAGATAGGAAAAAGAAACAGAAATATTTTAAACTAGTTTTGCAATATAGACTTATACCCATAGCATAAATCAACCAAACTGAGCAAAATTAAACTGAAGACTTATCTCATGAATGAATTGGATGAATTTCTAAAAGCAAAAAGTACTTTAATATATGCTGATACAACAAAACTGTTGTGAAAGTCCCAATTAAGTGATTTCTGAACTACAGAAAAGGCTGAGTCCAACCAAAGTTCTGCATAGCCCTGGAGCAGAAGATGGAAGATAAGCTTATTGAGACCACTTATCTACAAATGAGTGGAACATAGTTGGGTTCTGGTATAAGGGAACTGGTGTTGCAGTAGAAGAGAACTTGTAGCTGAAGCCTTGGAGACAAGGCTGTACCTTGAGGGAACATAACAATTCACAGAAGTGGAAGGAAACCGTGGTGTGCGACCTGGGCATTAGGCCTTAGTTTAGATGACAAAAGTATGCTGTGAGAAGGTGAGGAAGCTGTCAAGGAGTTACAGTGGAGAGCAATGTTTTCAGTAAGGTGGTGGCTTAGTTATTGTTATGGGGTTGATGTCATAGCAGGCAGGAAAATGACAGAGACTGTAAAGTAAGAGAGCCATCAACATGTTTACGTGAACATCAATATGGGTGGAGGAGATACTTCTGACTCTGTTATTGCTAGTGCCATCAATGGTGCTTAAATTAATTCAACTGGGGCTCACATGCTGTTCACAAAGGAACACCAGTAAGTTCCCAATAAGTCTGAATTAAGGAGGATAAAATTGCTCTCGCCCACCTGTCTTTTCTGTACAACAGGCACTCTTCTCAGAACTCTTAATAATACCTTTCTAGATATTGTTATATTTTATGAAAATCTTTAAAAAATTAATAATTTAGAATCAAACCTTGTATTTAATATGCATGACTCAATTTTATGTTACGAATTGAGGCTGTTCTTTACTTCCATTTTATGATTACTGCCTTAGTTTTCCTCTTCTCTTTCAACACATATCTAGGCTATAGCAGTGAAAATGAAACTTCCAAAAGAAAGTTATATTTTGCCTGTTCTGAGGCCTGTTTTCAGAAGGCTATTAGGAATGTTGTGCTCATGGGAAAACACACTTCTTATTGTGTAACTGACCCCTTTAAAAATTCATAGATTATTCTACAAGTTTTTACATATGCAGTAGAAGTTAGAAAGAACACTGCTTCAGAAAGAAAAAAAATAAGCCAATGGTAGATTTTTTTTTTAATGTCTCAGTTCCCAAGGGGCTTTTTAAAATGTATCTGCAAAATCTTAAAGGCTTTTGCTTTAGGAAATTAGAGCAGCCCTGCATTTAATTTTAAACACCATTATTTCAAAGAAGTCCCAAGAAAGGTAGGGCTGCAAAAACTGAATAGAACAAAATCTTCTTTTCCTTTTTCTTAGAACAATATTACGTTTGCAATAAAATAATAAAAGCTGAAAAGAAATGCAAACCATATGAAATCCATTTTTATACTATGCCCCTGGGCTGCCACTGTCTTTCGAATTGCAGAGGACCAGTCCAACAAAAAACAAAGGCTACTGAACTAGAATATATCAAATATATGTCAAATATCTTTAGTTGAATTTGTGATTGAGAAGTTTCTTATGAGGGAAAAAACAGAATCCTAGAATCATAAAATGGTTTAGGTTGGAAGGTGCCTTAATGATCATCTAGTTCCAACCCCCCTCCCATGGGCAGGGACACCTCCCACTAGACCATGCTGCTCAAAGCCCCATCCAGCCTGGCCTTGAACACTTCTAGGGATGAGGCATAGACAACTTCCCTGGGCAACATGTTCCACTGCCTCACCACCCCCACAGTAAAGAATTTCTTCCTGATATCTAATCTAAATCTACCATCTTACAGTTTAAAACCGTTTCCTCTAGTCCTATCACTACACTTCTTGATAAAGGGCCCCTCCCTATCCCTCCTGTAGGCCCCCTTTAAGTACTGGAAGGCCACTGTAAGGTCTCCCCGGAGACTTCTCTAAGCTAAACAACCCCAACTCTCTCAACCTGTCCTCACAGGAGAGGTACTCCAGCCCTCTCATCATCTTCATGGCCTTCCTCTGGACCCATTCCAACAAGTCCATATCCTTACTGTTCTAAGGGCTCCAGAGCTGGAGACAGTACTCCAGGTGGGGTCTCAACAGAGCAGAGTAGAGGGGAAAAATCACTTCCCTCACCCTGCTGGTCATGCTTCTTTTGATGCAACCCAGGATACGGTTGGCCTTCTGGGCTGCAAGCACACATTGTGGCTCATAATGAGCTTCTCATTCACCAATACCCCCAAGTCTTTCTCCTCAGGGCTGCTCGCAATCCATTCTCCACCCAATCTGTATTTGTGTTTGGGATTGCCCCGACCGAGGTGCAAACCTTTTACTTATCCTGGTTGAACTTTATGAGGTTTTCACAGGCCAATCTCTCAAGCCTGTAGCATTTAAAATTGTATTACTTAAAATTAATTTTCTTATTGTGCAAGCATATAAAACTTTAAATATATCTCAAAGAAAGAATTCAGCATGAAGCACATTTTAAGATAAATTTGTGTGTGCCTGTATTCTACTTTTTCTTCTTGTGTACATTGCGTTAATCCAAACACCATACAATAGAATTATTGCAGCTCATGAAAAAGAATTTTCTAAAATTTTTAATTACAGAACCATTTCCAAATAACTACCAAACAAAGTTCTTTTCTCTCCATGTGTATTCACTTCCATCTAGCTCATCAGAATCACATATCATGGTGTCTTTTGCCAGTTTCCA
Source organism: Rhinoptilus africanus (assembly GCA_013400135.1). NCBI lineage: Eukaryota > Metazoa > Chordata > Aves > Charadriiformes > Glareolidae > Rhinoptilus > Rhinoptilus africanus. Next base: position 62,552 of record VXBO01002667.1, on the reverse strand, counting down.
AAATTTGTTTTTTGATATCTGACAACCAGAACTTTCTACTGCATGCTTTGTTTACATCACCTGTTTTAATGAAAATGAAAAGGGTTTTAATTTTAATGATATGAAGCCCTTTGTCATTTAACAATTTGCTTTGCTTTTCTGCAAAGATGTTTTAAATGTTAGCATAGGCAAAAATTGGAATTAAAAGACATTTTTGGTAAATCACCGATGTCTTCTGAATTATTTTTCTCTACTTTGACTAACCTGAAAGGGAACTTCTCTGTTTATTTTTTTTTTCCCTGATGGGTCTCGCAGGAATAAAAGATTATTCATATAATTTCACTTTGGATTTCTAACTTGAGTGTGAACAGTCTGTTTTTACTGTCTAACTCATGGAATTTATACAGGACTATACAAGACATTATGGGATATTCTACAGAAAAGCCTAAAGATAGGTAGACAAGGCAGTAAGACTAGCGTCTTAGCAAAGACATGATGTTTTACCAAACTACTACTTAGATGAAAAATTCCAGTTGTATAGCTCTCAGTCCAAATCCCCTCTCCAAGAAGGTATCCTTCTCCACCCCCTTGAGCAATACTGCCATAAGAAAATTTGAAGGAGAAATATCAGGGACATTTCATAACTTTTTTATACCTACAACAGAAAACTGAATCATGAATAAGTGAAGCCAAAATGGATAAACTAAACAAACAGAAAATAATGGGAATATCAGAGAACAAATTAAAGTGAGGAACAAACAGCAACCAAATTAAAAGAGTCCCATTTCATTAGCTGAAGTAAGCTGAAGTAAGTATTGACTATCGACATGGTGAATAGCGTCAGAAGCTTTTGTTTTCCCTCTCATTTGCTGTACAACTTGAGCTCATTGACTCACTTTGCAGTCGAAGCTCAGGAGAGGATGAGGAATGAAAGATTTAGTACAAAAAAAGGTGTAGTGTTTCTCTGTGTTCAGTAGCATGAAAAAGTAATGTATTAAAAAGTCAAAACTTTTTTGGGCAGATGTGAGGAATGGTGTCTATTTTGTTATTGTTAGTGATCCTTTCTGAAAAAACAACGTAACTAAATTCAATGGTACAGGAGAAAGGCATGAGAACAACTCACTGAAAAACTCCACTTGAGTTGGTAAAGATATGTTATAGACAGAAATACATTAGAGACAAATATTCTAATTAGAGGAAGATTTTTACCAAATTTCTCACAGCTTAAGTAAGAATTATCATGTATTAGATGTGTATTTCCCACATCTTCTGTAAGTCCTTTATGAAAAGACTGAAATAAAGGGTCGGTTAAAGGCATAGTTTAAATATAATTAAAGGGTATAATTTTAAAATTTTCATATCAAAATTGGTGTGGCTGGTGTGGTTTGCTCATTTGTGTAGAGGGTTGTAATTTATTTTGCTAAGGTTGTTCCAGAAGTGAATGAAGTGGGGAAGCATAAGGTTTTTCCAGTGACATCAGTCATCAGGGTTGCCAGAGGGCTTTTTCTGCAGGTTTTCTGCATCATTCGGGATGTCATATCCAAGCACATTCAGGAATAGGAAGTTATTGGAAGTGGTCAACATGGATTTACCCAGGGTAAATCATGCTTGACCAATCTCATAGCCTTCCGTGATGTTATAACTGGTTGGCTGGATGAGGGCAGAGCAGCAGATGTCATCTACCTTGACTTCAGCAAGGCTTTTGACACTGTCTCTCATAACATCCTCCTTAGGAAACTGAGGAAGTGTGGGCGAGACGAGGGGAGAGTGAGTGGACTGAGAGCTGGCTGTGTGACAGGACTCAGGGGGTTGTGATTAATGGAGCAGGGTTGAGTTGGAGGCCTGTAACCAGTCCTGTCCCCCAGGGGTCAATACTTGGACCAGTATTTTTTAACGTATTCATCAATGACCTAGATGAGGGGACAGAGTGTGTCCTCAGCAAGTTCGCTGATGATACCAAACTGGGAGGGGTGGNGATGGGTTCAAGGAGGATGGAGCCATGCTCTTTTCAGTGGTTCCCAGTAACAGGATGAGGGGTAACGGGCACAAGCTGGAACACAAGAAGTTCTGATTGAATACAAGGAAAAACTTTTTTATGATGAGGGTGGCAGAGCACTGGAACAGGCTGCCCAGGGAGGTTGTGGAGTCCCCTTCTCTGGAGACTTTCAAGACATGTCTGGATGCAGTCCTGAGTAACGTGCTCTGGGCAATCCTGCTTTAGCAGGGGAGTTGGACTAGATGATCTCTAGAGGTCCCTTCCAACTCTGAAATTCCATGATTCCGTGATTCTGTGATTAACTTCTTGAAACTACAAAACGGCACTTTTCATACATGTCTTTTTAAACTTACGCTCTCCACTAGCCTTAGCTGTGCATTCGAACCTTGCCATTTCAAGGCAGACTGCTATCTTCCATTCTACCTGATGTAACAACTAAGAACGCCAAAAAGTACTCTAACACCAGAGCATGCACAGTCTTCAGTGAATTTACATATTAAACTCCAGTAAGTTCTTACAAGGCATATACAAATGGGTGTCTTTAAAGGCTTCCATCTTAGTGACATGTCTCCAGTCTTTAGAAAAAGTAAACACAAAAATCCTGCCAGTGAGGGTGTGTGTTTTGATACATTTCAAATTCCTATTCTACACCACGGGGCTCCTACAGTCTCGTTTAAACTGTTCCAACATTCATTTTTAATGGGAGACTGGAAAAAGAAAAATTTTAATTCATTTATTTTCAGAAGTGGTTGTAGTAGTTCTGCTGAAACTTTCAGGAAAATCACTCTGAAAATTCAAGCAGCTTTCTGAGAAAGTCTTGTAATAGAAGCTGTGAGGCATCTGAACCATTATTCTGCTTCTGATATCATATTAAAAGTAAATTCTTATATTTACATGTATAAAAACATTAATCTCTCAGGGATTTGTAGAAAATTAATCCGTCAATGTAAGAAAGTGACAGGGGTATAGGACTGGCACAATTAGGAATTGTACAGGATTGTGATTCCCCCAGAAAAGGTTCAAAAGTTCTTGAAGCCTGTA